>PVJC01046049.1:0-13320 GCA_004026665.1 Murina feae
GGGGGGGGGGGGGGGGGGGGGGGGGGGGGGGGGAGGTTTGGCTGAGGCCCATGGGTGTGAGAAGAAGTCCAGACCCCAAACTGTGCCTGTGCTTCTCTGAGGACGAGAGCCTGGGCTCACTTCATGTCCCTTTTTGGTCGGTCTTCGCTGAGTTTTCTCAAATTGTGTACATTACTTTGTCACTCGGGGGCAGGGCACATTGAAACTTTAAAAACAAACCATTTCAATTCTGTTCTCAACTCTTTTCCATCATCCGGACCCCTGGCTGTGGTCTGGGTCAGATCTCTGTTCTCTGATGAGTCTCCAAGTCCATGAGCTGATTAAGTCTCTCCTGATAAATAGCACCTCTCACCCTATTTCTTCTCTATCCTGACTTGGCGGAGAGTGAAGCGTGTGGTGCGGCCCCGCGCTGTGGGGCTGTGGGGAGAGAGCGAGGCCCGTGCTGCCGGTGGGAATGTAAATGGTTTCCGGGGGGCAATGGGACAAGAGGTTTTGAAAGCTTTTGGAAAAGTGCACACCCTGGGATTTAGTGCAGCCACCACAGATCTGCTCAGATTTAGCAGATGAGGACGCTTACCACTGGCCGAGCAGACCCAAAGGCTGCAAGTGACCTGCATGCTGGGAGCAGGGCGGGGCCACGCCAATGCCAGCTCACTCCATGGCACACCACCAAGCCATTAAGAACCATGTCATTAAAGGAGGTTTTTTGACACAGGAAAAGGCTTACATATTGTATTTTTAAAAAACCAGGCCATGGGACAGTGAGAGAGCGTTCTGGAAATATATTGCTATTTATTTCTGTGTGTGCACGTGTGTGAGCTGGCATGTGTGTGTATGTGACATAAACGCACTAGTCCTCATATGTGTGCATGTGCATGTCTGTATATGTCAGCACCTACAAGGGCACAGACAAAAGCCAGCTGCAGTGGCCTTGGATAAAGGGACTCCGAATCTTTCGTTTTCCTATTCTTCCTTCTTCGTGGTTTCCTGTTTTGGAAGTTCTCAGCACTGAATGTAGCTGCGACCAGGGGAATTCGAATAAAGAACCAGCTCTCTGCCCACTCCAGGCAGGCGCCTGCAATCCTTTCAGTGGAACAAGGTGGGGATGTATCAGCCGCTCCACACCCAGCTGCCAGGTGGGCGGACAGGCTGTGGGCAGGGCGGGGCAGGCTCCACCCATTTAGCCTCTCACGCAGGCTCCCTGGCGTGCTGTCCACAGCCAGGTGACACCCCATGCCTGAGGACGGGCCACTGTCACTGCCATCTGGGGTGTCGTGGGCCTTCCTGAGCAGACAGCTGGGGGAGGCATGGATGTTGCGCTGTGTCCCCTACCCTCGGGATGGGCCCCCAGAGGACAGGGTGCCTCTCCCACCCCGCCCCCATCCAGCCCAGTCCCCTCCGCCCCTCGCCCTCCCCCCTGGCTGGGGGGGCTCACCATGATGCAGTTGGGCTTGTTGATGGACCACAGGTTGACGCGGCAGTCATCCCCTCCTGTCGCCAGCAGCCGCCCGGAGCCTTTGCCCAGCACCAGTGAGGACACATTGCTGGCGTGGGCGACAATTTCCTCTACACAGGGGAGGGCAGAGGGGGAGACAGGCCACAGTCAGGGGGCTTGAGGGGCCACATGGAGGAGAGGAGGGCCTGGCTCTGCTCAGCCACTGGCTCTGGCATCAGAAGCTCCTCTTTGGGGCCCAGACACTCCTCCTGATACTAGCGACAAGGTAGGGCCTGGGCCTGAGACAGAAATGACAGTTCTCAACTTCAAGGACACCTGTCTCACCCTTAGGCCTCCTGATTTTCTTCCCTTTTCTGCACACCAACTGGTAATATTACTAACTGACTATGCTCGATTTTTAAACTGGCTTGCTATTTTCATTCAGTGCTGTCTTGTAAGCAATAATATTCACGAAATCACAAGTGTGATGTGTCCATGATGTTTTTTCTGACACAAAAAGAAAAATGAAAACAATTATTAGGATAAAAAATATTGTGCTATGTACTACCTAAGCACCTTGCAATCTGCCACTCGCTGTGCACAAAACCCCTTTGCAAAAAAGACTTTAAGAGCAATTGGGGTCAACTCTAGACAAGCTGTCCCCAGGGGAGCTCACCCAGGATTCAGCCACAGCTCCAGAGTCATGGACCAGGTTCTGATCAGAGCTCTGATATTGCAGGCTGTGTGGCTTTAGGCAAGTCACTCACCCTCTCTGAGGACTGGGTTCCTCAACTGGCAAGTGGAGTTAATAATAACAGTGCCAGAAAGTTGACCTATGAACCAGGGGGTCACAGTTCAGTTCCCAGTCAGGGCACATGCCCAGGGTGTGGGTTTCATCCCCAGGAGGGGGCGTGCAGGAGGCAGCCAATCATTGATTCTCTATCACCATTGATATTTCTCTCTCTCTCTCCCTCCCTCCTTCCTCTCTAAAATCAATAAAAATATTTTTTAAATTAAAAAAATGACAACAACCGTGCCCGGCTCACTGAGGTGCTGAGGGTTCCGTGAGAAGCAGCCTGTGAGCTGCAGGGAGGGAGGGAGCGCTCTGTGGTTGTTAGGCAGGCTGAGGCCTGGGCACCACGAAGACAGTGAGCACTGGGGCCCCAGGTGGGCAGAGGAGGTGGGCTGCGTGAGGAGGGGGGGCAAGAGGCAGCCAACCGAGAGGTCTGGGTGTGAGGGGGTGGGAGTGAGCGCTGACCGGACAGAGAGGGACGTAAGGTCACTGTGGGCAGCCACAAAGGCCCCTGGCCTGGACGGCGGGGGCAGCAGTGGGGGCAACAGACTAAAGCCCCAGGGGCATCAATGCTCAAAGGGAATAAAACACAGGCAAGGAACCAAGAGGCCGCCCAGTCTCCCAGCCCATCCCTGAGCGAGTTCTTCCCGGGAGGGAGGAGTAGACCAGACAGGTCTCCCCACTCGGAGGGAAAACCCTGCCACGCCGACGCCCTGAGGTCACCAGGCCTCAGACAGCTGAAGTGCTGTGCGTGTGAAACTGTCATAGCCTGAGCACGTCACCTCCCACCTGAACACAGGATGGCCAGGCCTTGCCTTTCAGATAGAGCAACGCGTCAGAAGGGCTGGGATCCTCACCAGCCTCTGTGGCACCCCATTCTCCCCAACGCTGTGCTGCCGCCCGGGGCCTCCTCTGAGTTCTGCTCTGAGCCCCTGCCTCAGGGCCTTTGCACACAGTTTAGGCAGCCTACAATACTCCCCAACCCCATTCTCCATCACCCCGTGAACTGCTTCAAAGCACATGCCCAGCTGAGAATTCCAGGAGAGACGGAGGGGCGTGGCAGTCTGATTCCTGCCTGGCCTTCTCCCAGGCTCTGGACCCCGTTTCACAGGGACCTTCGTCTCTTTTGCCCCCGACTGCCTCCCTCGTGCCTGGTTCTATGCTCAGGAAAGACCAGCAGCTGAAGGGGTAGGTACATAACCTGATAAACAGAGCCACTCTGTCCGCAGTGCTCCCTCCTTGGGAGCCGGTAACAGGATTCTCCCGGAACTCTCGGGCTTAGAGGAACCATTTGAAAATGGTCCAAACCTCTCGTTTTACAAACAGGACACTGAGGCCCAGAAAAGAGCTTCGCCCAAGCTCCCACAGTTAAAGAGTGAAGGCCTTGCCCCAGGTCCTGGGACGATTCACAGCACAGGGTCACCAGTCTGGGCACCGCGTTTATACCCACCACAGGTGGGTATGACCCACAGGGGCACCGGCGAGGAGGGCCGTGCTCCGCACATGGGATCTGGGGAACCTGGGGATCCTCGACATCCTTCCCGGGGGTCCAAGAGAACAAAACTGTTTTTTCTAATAACACTAAGACGGTATTTGGCTTTGACGCTTCTGCTTGCTCCTAAGAATATGGATTTCCAGGAGATGCGCGATGCGATGACATCATCACCAATGGCATGTTTGACTGTGTGTTCTTGTTTGAAAATGTCTCGGTGTTGCTGGCATGGTAAATAATGACAGCTAGAACTCCCATAAGCAAGAACTCTTCGGGGTCCTCAGTGACTGGAGTACAAAGAGGTCCTCGGATCAGTGGAACTGCCTTATGGAGTAATGGCGCAGTGGGTCCTGCTCACCCTCTCGCCCTGCCCCCTGCCCCAGGATGCCCTCATCTGAGGGTGGAAATGTGACTTGTGAGATGCCTGAAAACGTCAAGAATATCTTTCAGGATTCTCGCCCCATCCCTCCTTGTCAGCCTAACTGGGAACCCTGCACTAAGCGCGTTATCATATGTGTTTTCTCACTTGAGTCTGACAGCAACGTAGACAGGAACGAAGCCTCGGAGGGTTAAGTCCCCGGGCCAACGCGACCCAGCTGAGTGCCAAGGCCAGGATTTGCATCTTGATCTTACTCCAAGGCCCGGGAGGTCTCCCCTTGTGCCAAGAATAGAGGACAGAGCTGGGGGTTCAGGCTCCCCCCAGCAACACGCAGTTAACGGGCTACACGGGGTGAGAAAGGAAACAGCAGAACCACTCACGCAATTTCCAGGCCGTCTTGGTGACCACCGGCGTGGCCATCCTCCAGCTGTCTGGCACTCGAAGCTCCACCCACAAAACAGACGGCTTTCCTCCAGGGGTGGGGGTGGATCCCCCCCAGATCCGCCAATCAAGTTGGCAGGGAGTCCCCACACATCCAGGCGGAGGGAATGCCTTTCTCCGGGACCAACTCTTCCTTTTAAATCATCCGCCGCAGCAGCCTGTCCACGCCCGTCCGGATCCCGGATCATGGAATGTCAGGCTCGGGCCATCTCAACTCAACGCTGGGCTGCAACGCAAACAGGTGATGGCTTTTTAGGAAACGCTCGGTGGGAGGGGGGGAGGGGGAGGGGACCCTGCTTTGCAGACTGCAGCTCCCTGCATCCCTGAGGTCACTGGATACAGAGGGACGACAGACACCCACCAAAGCCAGGAGCTGCACTGCAAATTGGGTTTGAGAAGCAGGAGAGGGGCACCTCTGACAAGGTGACCTGGAACCCAGGGGAAGGTCCTCCCAGAGGCCAGGATGATGGGAGGAGCTGGCTGCTGTCTGCAGATGAGACAGATTTCTGAGAGTCACTGTTTGGTCCGACCTATGCAGAGGGGGCGGAGTCAAGGCTATGCTGAGGGGCCCACGAGAGGCACCCGAGACGGGTGCTTAAGTCTTCTCTGGGGACAATGTCAAACGGGGCCCTGAGGACCCAGCCCCCCGAGTATGTGACAAAGGAACCACTCCTGGTCCCCCAAATTCCCCAGGGCGGCGCTGGGCACGAGCCGGTAAGACTCCTCACCCCTAAAAGGCCGCCTGACGGTGCCTCTGACCTGCCTTCCCCCAGCCCTTTCCCCAGGAAGTCTCTCCTCCTCGCCCCTGCGCCCCTCGGTCCCCCACCCCTGCCCCTCTCGTGCTCCCCTCCTTCCTGCCTCCCGCGTCCGCCGTTCACACACACCATGTCTCCTGAGCTCCCCAGCGTGGCCCCTGCCTCGCCAGGCCCCCTTGACTGCGCCTTCCCCTCCGCCACCAGGATCCCCATTCATTCACTCTGCTGCTTCCTGCGTCCCTAGTCACCCCCCGGCCCCCGCCCCGCCGCCTTCCCGGACCCTCAGCTCAGCTTCCGGCCTCCCTGGCTTGGCCCTCGGGCCTCCACGCCGGTCTCGCCCCTCCCGAGGCGAAGGCTGGTCCCCTCGGCCTCCCCGGGTCCTTCCACTCCTCAGCCGGCGGGGAAGGGCGCCAACCTCCCCGCGCCCGCAGCCCTCTCCGCCGCAGCCCGGCCCGGCCCCGCCTGGCATGGCCCGGCCCGGGGGCCCACCGGCCGTCCGCTCGCCTCCTCGCACCCCCGGCCCACTCCACCTGCAGCTGCGGCTCCCGAGGCCAAGGCTCTGCTCCACGGGCGACCCCCACTTGCCTCCATCCCCAGCCCTGATTGGCCGCTGCTTGACAACCGACCCTCACAACAAAACCTCCGGCTCAGAGCCCCGCCTTCCACAACTCTCCCACCAATCAGCTGCCGCAGGAGCTCCTCCTCCCGCCAGCTTGGACCAATCGAAGGAGGCACTTCTGCCGCTTTTCCTAAGTTCCCGCCCTCTTTTCCTGAATCGGGCTAATCACGAGGAAGAATGGTTCAAGAGCCACCCCTCTGCTCCTAATGAACCAATGAGGGCTGCCGTTTCCTTGGTCCCGCCTTCGCCTCAAACTTTCCCTTTCATCCACCTTGCCTACTCTCCCTCGAACCTCGTTAGCGTTTGAAAAAATTTGCCAGGCGCCCTCCAATGGCGGCTGCACCCATCGCTTTAGCAACCGTCCCAGATAGACCAACCAGCGCCCGCATTGTTGGAAAGCCAATTCCCAGAGAGCCAATGGGAAGGGCACATCCGGAACCGAGCGAAGCCGCGGGACTTCCATCTTGGAGTCGGGCAAAGCGGGGAGGTGGACCTCAGTCAGCATTTTGCAGTGGTTCCCGCGCGTTCCCTTTACCTGTGGGCGGATCCGCGGGCCTGAGGACTTTTCTCGCTTCTTTGGCTCCAACACCGGCTTGAATATCGCACCGGGGACCTGGAGAGAAACTGAGATGTCCTGATTCTGCGTCCGAGTCAGGCGTGGAGCCCGGGATTGCCGCCTCCACGGCCCACGTCTTCGGTGGGTGGATGACCGCTTCCTGAAAGCGATGGCGGCCCAGGAGCCAGAGAAACGCCGACTTCTTTTGTGATTACGGGGGCGGCCGTAATCTGCGCTGTCCTGCACCGTCGCTGCCAGAAAGAGGCAGAGTGTCCACCCGTCACACTGTACTCGCGGACGCCGACTGGACAGGCACGTGGGCACTGCCAAGAGGGGACCAGACGAGCAGGACAAAACCCCATCGGAACTGCCCACCCGCTGTTTCCCAGCCTTTCTCATGAGGACGCCGGAGAGAATACTGTGATGATATGGGATGCTTCGATCGTGTGATGGCCCCGTACACCTACCGTCTGGATTTCTCGTCACTTGCTAACATTTTGCTGAACTGATCGGCTTTGTCCGTGTGTGTTTTCTGAACCATTTGCAAGTTGGGGACTTCAAGACGTCTCACCCTGACACTGAATGCTACTGAGCGTGTAATTCTTAAAAAATCAGAGCCTTCTCCTACATCGTCATCGTATCGTCACACCCAAGAAAATGAACGGTTGTTTTCCAGGGCAGATTTTCATAATCATCCCCCCCAAAAAAATACGTTTAGTAACGCTCTTCCTAGTTAGGAAACCATCGAGATTTGGCACTTGGCTCTTTTAAGCTCGTTTTATTTCATCGCCCCCTTCCCCACCCCACCCCACCCTTTTAATGACACTGATCTTTTGAAGAGATTGGGTCATTTACCTTGTAGACTGTCTCACATTGTAATTTGCTCTGACTTTTCCCTTATAGTGTCATTTACCTTGTTCCTTTTCCTCTGAATTTCTCATTAAATGGAAGTGAAGGCATGATTAGATTCATGATCCCCGTTTTGAAACACTTTTATCAATGAAGCATAATGCACATACCCCGTATACTGTAAGGGCGCGAGGCCGATGAATGTTCACCATCTGAACATGCTCAGGTCAACAAGACTGTTACCAGCTCCTCGGAAGTCCCCCTCGAGAAATGCCACCGTATCATTCACGTGGTTGTTGTGGTTGTAGTTTGTTCGTTTGCGCTGAGCCCAAGCGGGGTGTCTCAACCTCAGCATTACTGACATTTTAGGCTACGTAATTCTTGAGACCACCTGCAGAGGTGTCGCAAAGGCTCGGCATCCCCACGGAACGGACAGGAAGTCAAGGAGGAAGGTGGCCAAGGTGAGTGGAGGAAGTTGGTCCCGGACTACGTATAGATAAAGAAGGGAAGGAGAGGAAGGGCTGGTGCTGGAGCTTGTGAAACGAGGTATAAATTGCAAATCACAAGTGTGTTTATTTACAGAAAAACCAGGAGAAGCAGGAACAGATGGGGCCGCAGGGAGGTGGAGCGGCAGGGAGGCTGGGCACCTGATTCCGAGGTCATTAGCTGGTTGCAGGAAACACGGGGGCTGGGCTGTGGGGGAGGTTTCTCTCTCTCTCTCTGCCAGCTGAGGCTGAGGCCCCAGGAGGGGCATCTAAGGGCCAGAGGTGCAGGAGGGGCATCAAGAAAAGACTTTCAGGTGCTCCACCAGGCGGGGGTCCTTGTAGAGCTTTTCCTCCAGAGCCAAGTACTTCAGCGGGGCCAGCTCCTTGTGTCTGAAATCAGAGGGGGGAGCGAGAGGTGGTGGTGGGGTGACGGAGCTGGCGCTCCGGCTTCCTAGTGGGGTCCCCTCGGCCTCCCCTGCCCCCCTCACCGATTGAGCCGCTGTTCCAAGATACGGATGCGGAACATGGCCTGAGAGCAGTAACTGAGGTACAAGTCTTCGTCCTCGGCGGTCAAGGTCACCTGGTTCTCCTGGTACCACTGCTGTTTCTTCTGCAGCTCCTGGGTCTCCTGCGAGCAGGGAGAGGGGAGTGCAGGAGGGTTGACGCAGGCTGACCCGCACCCAGGTCTTAAGCTGAGACACCCCCCCCATCACCAGAGAACCCAGGGGGTTTGACTCCGCAATCACTGTTTGAAGACATCAGAGGAGCAGAGGCGGGGCCAGAAAACGCCCCGAGTGGGAGCCACACGGGTTGTGTTTACAGGGATATCAAGACCATGGCGTCAGAGCAGGGTTCAAGACTGGGGTAGTCGTGCGGCTCTGGGAAAGCTACCTCTTCAGAGCTTCCAGTGTTCTGTCAAATGAGGGCCACTGTACACACTCACCACCACCACACAGAGCTCTTTGTGAAGATTAAATGAGATAATGCAGAGGAAATGCACGGTATACTTCCAACCAATAGAAATGCATCAAAGAGTGGAATTTGTTACAAAGCACCACCCTTCCATCCATCCATCCATCCATCCACCCAACCACCCATCTGTTCATCCATTTACGCATCTCTCCATCTACCCATGCATCTATCCTCCCGTTCATCCACCACCCACCCATTCACCCACTATCACCCATCCACCCATCCATCCATCCATCCATCCATCCATCCATCCATCTCTTCATCCACCCTTCCACCCAATGAACGGGTAAGGGCGGGCAACTTGGTCATCTGGTCCCTCCCACGTCTGTGACATCGGGAGCAAAGAGCCCTGTGCCCGTTTTCAAGATGAGGATGCCAAGGTCCTCTCCTCTACCCGGGTCCTGGCCGTACCCGCTCGAAACGGGCCTGGATAAGGTTGGCCTTGTCGATGAGCCGCTGCTTGAAGTCAATGAGGCACTCATCCTTGAGGCGAAGGGCCTGCCAGCGTGACAGCTTCTCCCCTGGGGGCAGCTGTGCCAGGAACGGGGCCAGGTAGTCCAGCTGGGCCTCCACCTGCCGCAAGTGCTCCTCGTGCATCACGCGCTCCTGTCGGGGGAGTGGGGGAGGGAGTCAGTCGGACCAGGAGGGGCTGCAGAGACCTCCCAGCCAGCTCTGCCTCCACATGTGCACACAAAGCCAGTCCTCAAACCCAGAGCCCAGTGCTTGGTGCCTCTGGGACGAGGCCTCAGAGCGGCCTGGGTGCCGTCTCTTGTACCTGTGGTGACTGGTAGCAGCCAACTATCGTCCTTGAATTCATGTCTCTCTACCTGAGCACACGCCTAACGCTCAGTCGACGCTCGCTCAGTAAATGGTGAGAAATGGTTGTTATTCACGATGTTGAATCAAAAACTACCAGTAACGCTCTCCCCTTTTCCCCTTCCCCCTTTCCCCCTGGAGCCCTCTGTCTTGTGTTGGCAGACAAGGGCCAGGGGAGCTGGTGAGACGTGGGGACTGGTGCCCATCCCTGGGAACCTGAGAACCAGTCATCTGATGCCTTGTCCTGCTCCTCCAACCACCAGCTGTTTTTAGAAATCTCTCCTTGGTTGGTGAAGGGGACTTAGAAGCTGGCCCCGAAACCAGGCTGGGCCTTGCAACCTGAGGGGGGAACCTGAACGCCCTGTGCGGCAGGGGATGGAGAACTCGGGCCGGTGGCCAGGTCTGGAGCTCTCGGGGAGCCCCAGGTGGAGGTGGGCACACACTTCTCATTCTTCCTGCCCGCAGAAGAGGCCTTGGGTCGGCCTCAGCCTCTGGAGGTGGGGGAGACCCGGCCTGGGTCCTGAGTGCTCTTTGGGGTGGAACATAGAAATGGCCGGCTCAGCAGCAAGGATGACCACAATGAGGTCGATGACTTTCATCCCCTAGAGAGGGCTTCCTGGCAGAATCCCTCATCGTCCTCACCACCCGGAGGCCGGGGGTGCAGACAAAGTCGGGGCTGGGGCGGAACGAGGCTCACCATGGCTTCTCGGTACTCCCTGCTCTTCTCATTGCGCTTCGTGTCATAGATGGAGATTTTCAGCGTGTGCGCCTCCTCCTCTTCCTCTAGGAGCTTCAGGATCTCCAGCACCTGCGTTGGCAAGTGGGGGAGGGCATGGTTAAGACACCTGCCACCCCTGCCCCCTCCCACCTGCCTACTCTCCCAGGGGGCCCTACCTCCAGCTCCGACTCCCAGGCCTGATGTCTGGACATCTTCTCCTGCTCCTTCAGCTGCATCATGGCCTCGTACTGGTACAGGAGCTTCTTGGTGTGCTCCATGGGTTCCACCTGGAGCAGCGGCCACAGTGACAGAGAGGCAGCAATGGCTGGGGTCGCGGACGGACTCTGGAGCTAGACCGCTTGGGTCCAAATCTCCCCCTGCCATTTTCTAGCTGTGTGACCTCAAGCAAGTTGCTTAACCTCTCTGGGCTTCAGTTTCCTCATGTATAAAAAAATAAATAAAAATGAGCCCAGCTGGTGTGTCTCAGTGGTTGAGTGCCAACCTATGAACCAGGAGGTCATGGTTCAATTCCCAGTCAGGCACATGCCGGAGTTGCAGACTCCATCCTCAGTAGGGGGCGTGCAGGAGGCAACTGATCAATGATTCTCAACATTGATGTTTTCTCTCTCTCTCTCTCTCTCTCTCTCTCTCTCTCTCTCTCTCTCTCTCCCTCTCTCTCTCTCTCTCTCCCTCTCTCTCCCTCTCTCTCCCTCTCCATTCCTCTCTGAAATCAATAAACATATTAAAAGGCCCTTAAAAAAATTGATGGCAACTCAGTTATTTAAAAAAAAACCAGACACTGATAATAACAGAAGAAAAACTAGAGACTTGGAAGAATGAGCCAGGAGAGTGAGGATCTGAACTAGGAGAGCCAGCCCGGGGAGGTGAGAGGCTCTCTCCCCCAGCGCTGGTCTCGGGATCTGGGGTCTGCGCTGCCCGGGGCTGGGGGGTTAGGGAGTAGTCTTGGCCTGCTGGGTTGTCTTTCTTGGGGGAAAGGGTAAGAGTTTCAGAAGAGCTGCAAAGAGAAGGACCCTGGGAGGGGAGCTCTTCATTTTCCCAAGGGGCAGACATGAACTCCCAGGCTGGGAACCTGGAGTTTCCACCCCAGGTCCCCCAAGCTGCTGGGAGCGGTCACAGGGCCGCTGCTTCCTTCTCCTCACCGACCCGCCAACCCTGCCCGCCGTGGCCCCCAGGCCCACCTCGTAGCTAACACACATATCGGGGGTCATGATGATCTTGTTGCCCTTGCTGTCCACCTCGGTGCGCCGCAGGAACTCGCGCCGGGAGGCCGTGATGTGGTCCTCGCGGCAGTGGTAGCGCAGCTGGATGCGCTCCTCCGAGATCAGAAACGAGCGCTCCTCCACGTCCTCATCCGCGGGCTTGGCCGGGTTGCGGAAGAAGCGCTCCGTGATTTTCTGCGAGGCCAGCACATGTGCAGGGTGGGTGGCGGGGGAGGGGATTTCTGTGTGTGGCCCTGAGGGCGGGTGGGTCACTGGAACTGGGGCTCATTTAGGGGTTCCTGTGGAGCAGCACCCCACAGCCAGACAACGGTTCTGGTGGCGCCAGTAGCTTTCAGTTCCAAGCCACCCCACCCCTGTGTGCTGCTGGATGTCTTCTCTTGCTTCTGCCACAAGACTCTGCTTGCTCACCTCCCGAGGTGGGCAGCTCACTACCTCTCCAGGTAGCCTTCTCTATTACTAGGCACCCCTTCCTGCTAGAGAGAGGTTTTTTGTTGGTTGGCTGGTTGGTTGGTTTTTTGGTATGCAGCCATTCAATTCAGTGGTCACAGAATTTGTAATGATATGGTGGGGGGGAACGCACAACTTAATACTCTGTTTCCCCGAAAGTAAGACATCCCCCGAAAATAAGACCTACTTACAGCCTTACCTCTTGCTGAAATATAAGGCATCCCCCCCCCAAATAAGACCTCTCCAATAATAAGGCCATTCAAGGACAATTTACGCATGGAAATTAACGACTATATTGAAGATAGAATGGAGAGAAATCAGCGTGGAAACTTTGTGAAACCTAACCTACAAGAGGTTGTGACTTGGGTGAAGAATTCATGGGAGAAAATCACTGACAGTTGCATTGCAAATGCAATACCAGCAGGCTACCTTGACAAGAAGTACTCATTTAAGGACAGTGCTATTGCTAAACATGAGAGATTTGGTCCACTGATTCTGAAAGAAATGGAGTCACAAGAAATTCACCCGGAAATTCAGGGTTTGGATTGTTATGATGATGTTCCAGAAGATGATGATGACATGACTGTCATTGCATAAATGAGTAAATGTACCATAAATTGTTGTACATGGAAATAATGGTAGTAACAAGAAATTCTTGATACTGTAGGATTCACAGTTTGTCTGGTTATGCTGGTTTGTGGTAACAACTCCTACTGTACCGTATACAGGTAATAAATTCCTTTTTTGTTTGTTTGTTTGTTCAACAATAAATGTGTACCATATTCTTCTTCATGGAAAAATAAGACATCCCCTTAAAAAAAAAAAAAAAAAGACCTAGCACATCTTTGGGAGCAAATTTTAATATAAGACACTGTCTTATTTTCGGGGAAACAGGGTACGAAGTGGGCGATACAGGGATTCTACCTGCGTACACACACACACCTCAATTACATTAGAAAAGACCCTGAAAACCAAACCTATATTATGTAGTAACTAGAGGCCCGGTGCACAAAAATTTGTGCACTCGGGGTGGAGGGAGTCCCTCAGTCTGGCCTGTGCCCTCTCACAGTCTGGGACCCCTCAGTGGATGTCCTATGATGGCCCCAGTCTGTCAGGTGCCTTTTGTGTGTGTGTGTGTGTGTGTGTGTGGCCACTGGGGACCTGCCCCCAGCTGCATCTGAGGCTCGGAGCAGTCCTCCTGTGTGTGTCTACCTACTGGGGACCTGCCACCAGGCACACTGTGGAGGCTTGGAGCAGGCACCCCCTCTATGTTGATCCCTCAGACTCTTGCCCTCCCCTGCATGTTGTTCTCTTTTTTGAGC
>PVJC01046050.1:0-13469 GCA_004026665.1 Murina feae
CTTTGCAGGCCAGAAGGGAGTGGCAAGAAATATTCAAAGTGATGAATAGCAAGAACCTACAGCCAAAATTACTTTACCCAGCAAAGCTATCATTCAGAATTGAGGGTCGGATAAAGAGCTTCACAGACAAGAAAAAGCTAAAAGAATTCATCACCACCCAACCAGTATTATATGAAATGCTGAAAGGTATCCTTTGAGATAGAATAGAATCAGAGGCATAGAAAGGGAGTGGACTGACAATTTTTGGGGGTTAAGGGTGTTGGGGATGCGTGAAGAGAATGGACAATAATTGTACACCTATGGATGAGGACAGTGGGGTGGCAAGGACAGAGGTTGGGGTGGGAAATGGGAGGAGGAGAGCTATGGGGGAAAAAAGAGGAACAACTGTAATAATCTGAACAATAAAGATAAATTTTTAAAAAAAGAGTATCTAATTTGCAAAAAATGTGACAAAGGCCAATGGACAGCTGAGTATAATGGATCTTCACATTTTGGGTTATATAATCCCAGGCATAAATAGTTGAAGTTAGTGGGTTCTTGTAGCTTAATTTTTGTTGTCTTAGAAAGTCAGTGCCTGCCACAGCCAGTGGCCTTAGCACAAATCCCACTTCATTATTTGGCCCCTAGGACTCTCGCTAGTCTCTAATTCCTTTACTGGCCTCTTGGATGATATGTCTTCTATTTTTAACCCTCCTATTTCCTGATTTTCCCACTTTAAAATGTGAAGAATTAGTAGATTCTTTTAAAATGTTTGTCAAGGTAAAGCATAGGAATGTGCCTTATTTAGTGAAAGACCTTGCAGTGGCATTACCTCATTTAAGCCTTTGCTCTGTACTTTAGGGATTAGAACCTATGTTATAATTGGTAGATGAGGAAAGAGAAGCCCTGAGTGATTGCCTTGTTTGCAGAGTTTCAGCTTATAAATTGCTGATCAGCCAACAATGTGGGTAGAGCTTCTTAACTTCTTGAATGGGATTTATTCTATACTAGGGGCCTGGTGCACAAAATTTGTGCACTCGGGAGGAGGGGTCCCTCAGCCCAGCCTGTGCCCTCTTGCAGTCTGGGACCCCTTGGGGGATATCCACATGCTGGCATGCCTGGCCAGCCTGGGTGAGGGGCTGACGGCTGCCCACAGCCCATTCAGGGTTCAGGTCCCTACTGGGTTGCCTGGCCAGCCTGGGTGAGGGGCTGAGGGCTGTTTTCAGGCTGCCCACAGCCCATTCAGGTTTTGGGTCCCTACTGGGGTGCCTGGCCAGCCTGGGTGAGGGGCTGGGTGAGGCGGTTGGGCACTGCCTCCAGGGTCCCGATCGCTGGCTCCACCTTCTCCACAGCTGGAGCTCAGGTGGCCATGCCAGATGCTGCCTCTGGGGTCCCGATTGCTGGCTCCCCCTCCTCCGTAGCCGGCCGTACTAGGCGCCACCTGTGGCTCCCGCTCGTCTTCTCGGGGTTCATCATGGCAACCTCCTAGCAGGCCCTGATGGGTGCTTCCTGTGTCTGATTGCCTGCTGGGCTCCCATTGCCAGGGTAATGCTGCCAGCGTCCTGCCCCACCACTATGGGTGCTGCCATTTTTGTCCCGGAGTGACAGTTAATTTGCACATTACTCTTTTATTAGATAGGATGGAGGTTTTCAAGTCTAGTTAAATATTACTGATTGAAGAAGTCATTCTTTATGCAAGTGATAATTAAGTTCAGTTATACCTGCACTTAAAGAGAAAAAGACTCAAGAAGGTAAAAACAGGTCTACTGGACAAAAGCTACCAAGGGCAGAAATTCTATAATTAGCGTTATCATTATACTCCTTTAAAAAACAATATAGCATTCAATAACTAAGCTTACCAAATAACCTCAGTTTTCCTACTAAGTTGTAATTGATTGAACATCAATAATACACTATATCTTTAAAGTGAAGGAAATGTTAGAGTTTGAAAGGAGATAATGATGTTGGTTGATTTGGGTTTTTGTGAATGTGCTACACATGTCAATAAACTGGAGTGTCCTGCTTCTGCTTCTGGTAACAGCTATGAGTCTGGATCAGTGACCTCATGCTTTTCCAAATAGACCTGATATAGAGGTGCAGATGGAGCATTTACTTTCATCTGTGCCATTTTCTATCACTGTAACTCTAGGTAAATTTCTTAATCGCTTTCAGCTTGTTTTCACAGTTCTACAGTTAAAGGGATAAAAAAAAACCTGTGTCAATGAAAAGATTAAGTAAAATAACATACAGTACTTAATTTTCAGATATACATGGTAGAATAATATTATTTTATTTTCTCTGGGCATTTTCTCTTTTTCCACAAAGACATCGCAGATGAAGCAGCTAAAACATTGGCACCATTAATGTGAGAGAATAGCCTTTATCTAGACACATCTCTAGGTACAGTGCTCCTTTGCTAAATGTGATTTAAATCATAAGCTATTTAGTTTATAAGTTACACACCCATCATACCATGATGCAAAATAGCTGAAAATGTGAAGGTGAGTACAATTCCAAGTGATATGTTGTTAGGGTGGAAATGTACTATAATCCAGGTGAACTCATTCTAAACTAATTTTTACTTTAAAAAAAACATGAAATCTTAAAAAAAAATAAAGCTTGTTTGTCAGAAATGCCACAATGCATAGGATATAAGCAGGGACTAAGAATAAAAACATCATTCAATAAAGAGAGCCTAATTTTTGATGCTATGAAATGCCTAAGACTCATTTATATACAAAAATTCTGAATTTTGTCCCTGTCCCAAATCTCTGCAATATATATTCATAGTATTGTTTTGCATTGTTTCTCTTCAAATCTTCTCTATCTTTTGGAAATTGGCTTATCTCACAAGTCACATGACTACCATTGGAACTGCCTTATGAGTGTAAATATTGTGCAACTCCAAATGACATCTTCTATATTTCCTTTATATATTTTACTAGAGACCCAGTGCACAAAAAATTGTGCACTTGGGTGGGGGGTCCCTCAGCCTGGCCTGTGTAGTCTGGGACCCCTTGGGGAATGTCCACTTGCTGGCTTAGGCTTGTTCCCTGGGCCTAAGCTGGCAGTCAGACATCCCTCTGGCAGCCCGGGAGCCCTTGGGGGATGTCTACTTGCCAATGGGGAGCAGACCTAAGCTGCAGTCAGACATCCTTAGGACTACTGAGAAGGCGGGAGAGGCTCACCACTGTACTGGCAGCCATCAGCCTGGCTTATGGCTGAGCAGAACTCCTCCTGTGGGAGCACACTGACCACCAGAGGGCAGCTCCTTGTAGTCAGTGTGTGTCATAGTGACCAATCATTCCCAGTCATTTTGCTATCAGGGTCAATTTGCATATTACCCTTTTATTATATAGGATAGAGACCTGGTGCATGGATGGGGCCGGCTGATTTGCCCTGAGGATGTTCCTGGCCAGCATGGGTGAGTGGCTGATGGCTGTTTTCAGGCTTGCCACATCCCCTTCAGGGTGGGGATTCCCACTGGGGTGCCTGGCCAGCCTGGGTGAGTGGCTGATTGCTGTTTATAGGCTGGTCAAGGCCCCTTGAGGGGGTGGCCAGTCCGGGTGAGGGGCTGAAGGCCATTTTCAGGCTGCTCACAGTCCCCTCAGGGTGTGGATCCCTGCTGGGGTGCCTGGCCAGCCTGGGTGAGAGGCTGATGGCCATTTTCAGGCTGACCATGGCTGCAGGCTGGAAGCATGTATCTGGGATTTATTTATCTTCTATAATTGAAACTTTGTAGCCTTGATTGGAGCTCAGGGCCAGCGGGGCAGGCAAGAAGCTTGGTTTCCTCCATTGCTGAGAGCAACCCAAGCCTCCTGCTCACTCCAGCTTCATGGCCACTTCCATCTTAGTTGGGTTAATTTGCATATTCACTCCTGATTGATGGGTGGGCGTGGCTTATGGGCATGGCTTGTGGGTGTAGCAGAGGTACAGTCAATTTGCATGTTTCTCTTTTATTAGATTAGATAGATAATGTGAATGGCACATTCTTATAGTTACTCAAGAGGTGACCCTGGTATAATATGACCCTGCCCTTGACCACAAATGATCCAGGGTTTTACACATGATCCAAAACTTAAAAGATACAAAGAGAAGAGCTACTAAGATCCATTATGGGACAGCTTTTTCCTTCTTGAGGTTTGGATATTCAATACCTGCTTGGATATTCTGAGAAATCCTCTTATCTTTCTGGTAGATTCTCCATTGTTGAATAAGGTAGCAAGATTTAGTAATTCAATTGAAGGAAGCAACGCTGCAGGGAGTGTGCAAGAGGCAGCTGATTGATGTTCTGCTCTAACAGCAATATGTCTGTTTCTCCTTCTCCTTCCTCTCTTTCTAAAAATCACTAATAATATTTTTTAAAAAGAATCTTGATTAATAAAGCCACTATAACCTCATAATGAATATCCTCATGCATACCAGACAGATGTAGCAGATACAATGCCTACTTATTTTTCAAGATCTAAATTGCTCTAATTGAGGATGTAGGCTCAGGGTTCAAATTTTCTGTATCTGAATTCTGATATTATCATTAGCTGTAATGGCCTTGTGCAAAATACTTAATATTAGCAACTCAGTTTCTTAATCAGTACAATAGAAATGGTAATAGTACATTTAGGGTTTTTGAGAAGACTAAAGATTTGAACATAGCCTAATTTGCTGTTTATAGAATTAGTTATCATTACTACTCTCTGAAGGTATCTGAAATTTCTCCTAGAAATTTTCCAAACCTTCATTTCATATGATTGCTTTTTTATTTTTGTTATCACTCTCTCCTGAACTCTCCTCCATTAGATTACTTAATCCATTGGTTTACAATTATTTACGTAAATAGTATGTACTTACATAAATATTATATTTCCATTTCTTATTTATAATTCCTTTTAGGACAAGATCTGTGTCTAATTACATGTTTACCTATAAGGCTCAGCAAGAACAATGTCTGTCAAATGATGGTGTTCCATAATTACATTTGAAAAAAATAATAGCAAGATTACTGAATAAACTACCATACAAAAATACATTGTAGTCTTTGTCATTATGAGTTTTATTTTTTTCCTCTCATCAGTCCAAACATGTCTCCATTCCTCCATTTATTCATAGACTTATTTGGCAAATATGTGGGTAGAAAACTATAGTGTGGTGTATTCTGTGGGAATGTAGAATGAATAACAATCTCTATCCTCTAAAGCAGTTTGCAGTCTAAGAGGGGATAAAACAGGTACCCAAATTGCTGTAATATAAAGTGGAAGGTGATGGGTTTTATAATAGAGGCACTAGGGAGGAAATTGCCATAAGATCTAAAAGATGTAGAGATCAAGCTGCAAAGCTTGAAAAAGACTGCAAGAAGGAAGTGCGTATGAGGTTGTTTTTAGAGAAGTGAATATGCTTTCAATTGATAAAATATTTTCCCACATGGAAAAAGGTCTGCAGGTTAATGAATATCTGCTAAGTATGACTGTTATTGACAGTTTCTGTCCACCAAATGGACTATGAGGGATGTATCCACAGTCTTTGGCTTGAGTTTGATTGAAGTAGAGGTCAGGCTGAGAAATGTGTGTTTGCTTAGCTTCTACTTTGCCAATGAGCCACTTTAACACTACCTAAAACTCTCGCAGCTTGAACAAATCAGTCTGTTTTCGTTTCTTTAGAAACAGGAATCAATATTGCAAAAATAATTTTGATGTCCATTAAGAACAAGATGATGCAACTAACATTCTCTTTGAGTTGTTTCCTCCATATTGGTTGTACTTTTTTACTGGAAATAATCACTATCTGGAATTCTTCCTGGAAATAATATTATTCAGTACATATTTATTGAGTGCCTACTATGTACCAGACATCATGCTCTCCATTGGCTTGTTTTGGTCAAGAATATTTTGTTGAGGTATGATTTATGTATAATGAAATGCTCAGTTTTAAAAAGTGAAGTTTCCTAAGTTTTGACACAAGCATGCACCTGCATATCCAATGCCTCTATCAGGTTTAGACCATTTTTATCACCCCAGAAAATTTTCCTTCCCTGTAAATCCCCATCCCACTTCAGATACAACTACTCATCTGATTTCTTTTACCAGAGTCATCTTACCTGTTTTAATATTTCTTGGAAATGGAATCACACTGTACTTTTTTGTGTCTTATTTATTTCAATCAATATACTTTCTTTGAAATTCATTCATATTGCTGCATATATTAGCAGTTTCTTTTTATTGCTACATATTAGTGTCTTGTGTGAATAAAATTATATACTTTTTAAAAATATATTTTATTGATTTTTTACAGAGGAAAGGAGAGGAATAGAGAGTTAGAAACATCGATGAGAGAGAAACATCAATCCGCTGCCTCCTGCACATGCCCTACTGGGGACGTGCCTGCAACCCAGGTACATGCCCTTGACTGGAATCGAACCTGGGACCCTTGAGTTCACAGGCCGACGCTGTATCCACTGAGCCAAACCAGTCAGGGCACATTATATACTTTTAATCTGTTTTTCTACTGATGGACATCTGGATTATTTTTCACTTTTAGCTGTTGTACTAAATTTAAGTTCCTATGCACATTCTTGTACAAGGTTTTGGTGGACCAATCATTTCTTTTGGGTAAATATATAAGAGTGCAACTTTGCATCAGAGAATATATGCATGTTTAGCTGTATGAGACATTTCCAGGCCTGTTTTTAAAGTGTTTGAACAATTTTACATTTTCACCAGCAGTGTTTGAGAGATCTGGTTGCTCAACATTTTTACGGATACCTGATGTATTTTTAATTTTAGCCATTTTGATGGGTGTATAGGCTCACTTTACATTTCACAATTTCATTTTACATATCCCTGATAAATAATCTTGAGTACTTTTTCATGCTATTATTATATACTAGAGGCCTAGTGCATGAAAATTTGTGTGTGTGTGAGGGTGGTGAGGGGGGTGGGGGCGGGTGGGGGGGTGGCGTGTGAGGGAGTCCCTCAGCCTGGCCTGTTTCCTCTCATAGTCTGGGAGCCCTCAGAAGATGTCCTACTGATGGCTTAGGCTCCCTGGGGAGCAGGCCTAAACCATAGTCTGGCCTCCCTCTGCTGAGACATCCAGGCTGATCAGGGGATGGCACCACCCCCATCACCCTGCTGCTGCTGCCACTTAGGGTCACAGCAGCTGTGAGGCCTGAGCTCCAGGCCCTGAAGCCACCTGAGCCCATGGCTGCCTGAGCCCCTGGCTGCCGTGGCTTTGTCCGGATGGACATCTGGATGGATGTCCAGAAGATGTCTGCCCTAATGAGCGTATTACCCCTTTATTAGTATAAATTTGTGTATCTTCATTTGTGAAGTGCCTGTTAAGGTTTTTACACATTTTAAAATAGAATATTTTTTCTTTTTATATTGACTTTTTTAACTTGTGTATTGTGGAAAAATCCTATGTTACTTATATATAAGACAAATATGTTTCCCAATATGTGGTTACCTGTCATTTTCTTAACACTATTTCTTTATGAACAGTTTATACTTTTGATAGATTAAATTTACCCATTTTATTTTATTATGATTAATGCTTTCTAGGTTTAAGAAATTGCCTACCCTATAATCTCTTATGCTTTCTTCTGGAACTTTATAGATTTAACTAAAATTAAGAGTATAAGCCATCTAGAATTTAATGTTTGTACAATGTGCAGTAGAGGATGATGTTCTATCTGTCTCTCTTTGCCTCTCTCTTTCTCTCTCTCCCATATAGCTAAATAATTGTTTCTGAATATGTTTGGTATGTTTCTTTTCTCCCTTGCATTAATTTGAACAAATACTAGAAGACCTATTTCTAAAATCACAATTCTCTTCCATTAAACTATTTGTGTTTCTTTATGCAATACCACATTGCCTAGATTGATGCAGATTTACAATTAATTTGAAATATCAGAACAAATCCTCCAAATTGGTTCTTTCTCAATATTACTTTGTTCACATTAAGTTCCTTGCACTTTTATATAAGTTTTTTGATACAGTTTATCAATTTCTTTATAATGCCTGCTGTGGTTTTTGTTTGAGATTGTATTGAATCCATAGAATAATTTGTGGAGAAAAGGCATCTTAACAATATTGTTATTTATAGCCTATTAATGTTTGTTTAGAAGTTCTCTAATATCTCTCAGCAAAGTTTTGTACTTTTCAGTGTGCAGATGTTGCACATATTTTGTTAAATTTATCCATTTTCATTTCATGGATTTAGGTTCTAAAATAAATAGAAGTCTTTAAGTTTTAATTCTAATTTTTAAAGTACTGAGAATTGAAATTTAATTTATATATTAATCTTATAGCCTAGAACTCTGTTAAATTTACTTATTAGTTTTAGTAGTGTGTGTGTAGATTATTAAGTTTTCTACACACACTGGAGGTCTGGTGAATGAAATTTGTGCATGAAATTTCTGGAGGTCCCTCAGCCAAGCCTGCCCCCTCTCACAGTTCTGGAGCCCTCAGAGGATGTTCTATTGATGGCTTAGGTCCACTCCCCACAGGAAGCGGGCCTAAGCTGCAGTCTGGCCATGGAGGCTCAGAGCAGGTGCTGTGTGTGTGTGTGTGTGTGTGTGTGTGTGTGTCCACATGTCTGCTGGGGGCCTGTGCCCAGCTGCACTGTGGAAGCTCAGAGCAGGTGCCCTGTGTGTGTGTGTGTGTGTCTCCCCTGGGGGCCTGTCCCCAGCTATGTGGCAGAAGCTCAGAGCAGGTGGCCCTCTGTATTGATCTCTCAGGTTCCAGGCCGTGCCTTGGTGTCCTGCATTGGTTGTGACTGTTACGGAGACCCAAACTAATTTGCATATTATATATATACTAGGGGCCCAGTGCACAAAAATTTGTGCACTCAGGGGGTGGCAGTCCCTCAGCCCAGCCTGTGCCCTCTCGCAGTCTGGGACCCCTCAGAAGCTATCCATCTGCTGGTGTGCCTGGCCAGCTTGGGTGAAGGGCTGATGGCTATTTGCAGACTGTCCAAGCCCCCCAGTGGGGACCCTTATCCCATGGGGGTGTGGCCATCTTGGGTGAGGGGCTGAGGGCCATTTTCAGGCTGCCCACAGTCCCATCAGGATTCGGGTCCCTACTGGGGTGCATGGCCAGCCTGGGTGAGGGGCTGAGGGCCATTTTCAGGCTGCCCACAGCTCCCATTGACCCAATGTCCCAGTGAGGCTGGCTGGAATCAGGTTTCTGGGATTTATTTATCTTCTATAATTGAAACTTTGTTGTCTTGAGCAGAGGCCCAGCTGGCCTAGGCGGGCAGTTTCCTCCATCGCTGGTGCAACAGAAGGCTCCTGTTTGCTCTAAATCCGTGGCTGCTGGCTGCCATCTTGGCTGGGTTAATTTGCATACAGCCGCTCTGATTGGCTGGTGGGTATGGCTTGGCTGGTGGGCGTAGCTTAGGTGTAACAGAGTGAGGGTCAATTTACATATTACTCTTTTATTAGAGTAGATATTATCGCAACTGATATATATATATATATATATATATATATATATATATATATAATCAGTCATGAATAAAACACTATTTCATCTTTCCTTCAAATCTATATGCCTTTTAGTTATGTTCCTATCTTACTGAATGTACTTAAGCCTTTGGTACAATGTTGAATAAAAGTGATGAAAAGTAAGCTCCTTTTTTTCAATCTTGAACCTAAATGGAAAGCATTCTGCCTTTCACCATTAACATTGAAATTAGCTGCTGGTTTTGCCCCAATTCCTCTTATCACGTTGAAGAAGTTCCTTTCCATTATATTTGCTGATAATTTATATATATTTTAAATAAAATGTGGATGTTGAATTTTTTCCAATGTGTTTCTGAATCTATTGAGATGGCATATGATTTTACTGTTATTTTTGTTAATGTGGTGTATAACATTGATCTGTTTATGAATGTTAATCAAACTGCATTTCTAGAATCGATTTCATTTGATCATTATATATTACTCTTTATAATATTCTGTATTTAATTTGGTAATTTATTGTTAGAAAAGTTTTATACAAATTCATGAGAAACAATGGTCTGTACTTTTATTTTCTTGTAATGATGTTGTCTGGATTTAGTATCAGAGTTATGTTGACCACATAAAATGAGCTAGAAAATGTTTTCTTTTTTCTCTAGTCTCTGTATTTCAAATAGTTTCTATTACCCGGTCTTCAAGTTTATTAACCTTTTCCGAGTTTCTATTAACTTTTAAGCTTATGTATATATGCATTTTAATATTGCAGATACCATATTATAATTTATTTATATTGAATTTTTTAATTCTAGAATTTCCATTTATATATTTGTATATTATGTTTATTTCTACATTGGGATATTCCATTTGTTTTTCTATCATATTCATTTTTTCCTTTACATTCTTGAGCATAATTGAAGTAGCTTTTTTTACAGCCCTACTTTGTCAGTTCCATCATCCCATGGTCTATTTCTCCTGACTTTGCGTATTTTGCTTCTTCTGGTTATAAGTTGTTTTGTTTTGATTTTTAATATGTCTAATAAGTTTTGTTTGTGTATTAGGTATTATGGCTCTATGTTGTTGAGTATTTGGGTATTATTTTTCTTTAAAGAGTGCTGCATTATACAGGATAGAAGTGAGTTTACATGTAGAACAGCCTCCTTTAAAGGCTTGTTTTACAATTGAATTTGGTTTATATTAGTCTTCACTCTAGGATCAAAGAGTGTGGTCTTTCTAGGATTTACTAAATGCCTCAGCTGTTCAGTAATTTCTCTTTACTCCTACCATCAGAGCTCAACATTTCCCAGTCCCCTGTGTGCCCCAGGGATGTTTTGGTCACAGCCCTCCCTCACCCCCAATCATTATTATTTTTATGGTAGTGTTTTTGCTTGGCTTTATGGTGTTTCATCTTGCACATGCTCTGATTAGCATTTATTCAAAGACTCAAAGACTCCTACCCTCTCAAGAAGTCTTTTATCTCTGGAATCAAGTCCTACAAATTTTACCCACCTTCATGGCCCCAAGTTCTGCTCTTTGTCTTTTGCCTCATTCTGTAAGATCATCATATTGTGGTGTGGAAAATGTGCCCAGGCATAAATACTGGACAATTAATGGAGCCCTGCCCTGTACATTCTTTTAGGATTGTAGTCATATACTCCCTCTTATTCTTTATCTGATAACAGTATGTTTAATATGTTTTGCCCAAATATATAATTGGGAAGGCTAGTGTGGTATGAATTATTCCATTACAGCTATAAACAAAAATATCCACTGGATTTTATAAAATGTATTGTCAAGGGTAGTGATGTGCATTTAGGGCTGGAGAATTATGATAAAGTAATCAAGCATAAATCTCATAGGCTCAAAAGTGAACTTGTAATAGATTGATTAATAGAAAATATGGTGACTGGAATCATTATCATATATAGATGATAAATATAATGTGCTGTTGGATTTTTTTTAACTCTAATATGGAAGAGCAATATGTAAGTCTGGAAAACAACATTAACTCAGGTGTGTCATGCATGCTTTTTAGGTGGCTTGTCCCTCTAAAATTTGAAAGATAGCTAGGTCTATTGTATAGTTTGTCATATCAACATTAACATCACAATAACTTTATCATAGCATATCTCTTTAATTGTGCTTTCCATAGGGAGACCAGAGAGGCCTGTCACGGAAGGCATTTAAAGAAATGAAAAGTAAACACTCTGGTATCAGGAATACGTATTTCTCCCAGAGAAAAGCAATAGCATGGTATTCATGATTTTAATTCAGCCTGCTCTTTTCTGAGCTTTACACCTCAGAATTGTCCCCTTCTCATTGCTATTCCTCTACACATACAAAAGGTTAAGAAAAGTTATTTCTAATGATATTTTCTTGCAAATTGACTTCTAAGGCAGAAAGAATATTCCTAAATAGAACTATTATATTTAAATATTCAGATTTTGTATAAATTCAGATTTTGAGAGTATTATGATTTTCAGGTTTATTGTGCAAAATAGAATAAACAATGCAGAGCTTTGGTGCCAAATAGATATAGAATGTGACTTACACACAACTTAGACATTTGTTTTGTGACTTGAAGAAATTTATTTTACCTTGCTCAGCCTTAGTTTCTACATATTTATATTTGGAGTCATAAGAATACCTAATCATCCTATCTAATAAAGAGGGAATATGCAAATTGACTGTCACTCCACCACAAAGATAGTGGCGCCCATAGCCACAAGATGGCAGTGCCCAGTCCTCTCAGCCCTGCCAGAGTCCTCTAGTCCCAGGGGGTGGAAGCTGAGAGCA
Source organism: Murina feae (assembly GCA_004026665.1). Lineage (NCBI taxonomy): Eukaryota > Metazoa > Chordata > Mammalia > Chiroptera > Vespertilionidae > Murina > Murina feae. The sequence continues at coordinate 12,224 of PVJC01046050.1, forward strand.
GGCAGCATAAGTGGCCTGGCGGAATGTTTGCTTCATTGCTGCAGCGATGAGGCAAGCATTCCGGCCTGGCTGCAGAGGGCCAAATGACAGAATAGACTGGTACTGATTCAAAATGGCACTTGCTCCATTGGCCTTCATCCCAGTCCTAAGTCTGGAGAACTGTCTTCTAAGTAAAGTAGATCCCCTACATGATAAATTAGGACAGAAGAATCAACCAGACCAGAAGTCAGTGCTGGGTTGCCATGGCAACCCACAACTGACTGCAGCCCCTGCAGGTGGCCTGATCCAGCACTGACCACACAGAACACTGCAGATCCCAGAGAGAGGCCTGCAGAGAAAAAGGCAGGGTCTGATCCATAGCCTCTGTGGCAGCTGTTGATCAGAACTTGCCACTTTTTCTCTCCTGGCCTGGCCAATAGCCGTGCCTCCATTTATCTCCAGGCCTCCAATGGGGCTGCTGATCAGTCCTGCCTTTCTGATCAGGGCCCATTGATAGGCCCAGAGATGCTGACTGGCATAGAAACTGGCCAATGAGAACCAAATCTGGGTGAATGTAAGGAGCCAATGGCTGCCTAGAAGGCAGAGCTTTTGATGCTGACTGGCATAGAAATTGACCAATCAGAACCAAATTAGCCAGCAGACAATTGGGAGTGATATCAGACCTGCAAGGGAGGGCAGTTAGGGGTTATCAGGCAGACAGATGCAGTTAGGGGCAATCAGGCTGGTAGAGGAGAGCAGTTAGGGGTGAGATCAGGCTGTCAGGGGAGGGCTGTAGGGGGCGAGACCAGGCTGGCAGGGGGGAGCAGTTGGGGGCAAGATCAGGCTGGCAAGGGAGGGCAGTTAGGGGTGATCAGGAAGGCAGAGGCAGTTGGGGGTGAGATCAGACTGGCAGGGGAGAGCAGTTAAGGGCTATCAAGCAGGTAGGCAGAGGCAGTTAGGGGCCATCAGGCAGGCAGAGAGGTTAGGGGTGATCAAGCAGACAGGCAGAGGGCTTAGGGGCAACCAGGCAGGCAGGCAGGTGAGTGGTTAGGAGCTGGCAGTCCCAGATTGTGAGAGGGATGTCTGACTGGGACCAGGCTTAAACCAGTAGTCAGACATCCTCTGAGGGGTCCCTGATTGGAGTATATGTAGGTTAGGCTGAGGGAACACCCCATCCGTGCACAAATTTTGTGCACCAGTCCTCTAATATATGTATGTATATGTATACTAGTATGTCCAAATAAGTATTATATTATATATAATCTAT
>PVJC01046051.1:0-13457 GCA_004026665.1 Murina feae
CCCCCCTGTCAACCTGGTCATAGGCAGCCATCTTGTGATGGCATGATAGTCAATTTGCATATTACCTCTTTTTATATAGGATGTCACCCCAATACATTCAATAGTTTTTAAAACAAATGATAAAACCATGTGTCCAGGAATGTAATTATACACATAAAACCCAATTAAATAAATAACCATTCTAATTTATAAAATTGGAACAGTAAGTTTTGTCTAAATTTTCTAAGGGGACAGGTTTATACTGTTGTTAAGAATAAGTTGGTAAGGTTTAGTCCAAGCTCCGCAACTCACTCTCTTTGATACCTTGGGCAAGTTAGTTACCTTCATTGTGCTTTGTGATCTATATACTATCCATATATTTATACTCAGAAGTTTGTTTTGAGAATAAACTTTATTGAAATGAGCTTAGAATATTTTTTGGAAAACATTTAATGAGCGCTAGCCAATATTACCTTAAGAATATCCAGGAAATTACTATCAGTCTACATAAATTTATATTGTCCAGATTCAAAATTTCAAAACAACAGTATTTTTGAATTTTAATAGACCATAGCATATGCTTGTAGAAAATATAAACCAAATGTTTGGATAAATACAATAATCTCTTTTGGCTTTACATTTGAATATGTTAAAATATGACAATGTACTCAATCTCTGAATAACTCATTACTAACTTTTATTAAGAGGCACACATGCTGAACTTCTTTTTTTATATATAAAACTTGTTTCCAATTCAGATTTTCTGTAGCTGGTTTCTTACCATATTCAGGTATCAACTCCTCAGAACATCCTTGCTTGATTACCCTATCTAAAGTAGACCCTTGCTCCCAAGAATTCTCTACAATGTTGCCCTATCTCACTGTCTTTCTAAATTTAGTTACAATCAGAATATATCTGAATTATCTGTTGCTTGTTTCCATCCATCTCCCTCCATTATTGTTTACTCCTATATCATCAGGGCCCAGAATTGTGCCAGAAGTGTAGACCTAATAATAGTAGCTTACATTATGCATGTTGCACACAACTCACTTTGTGTACTTCCTGTGTACTGACAATTTAATCTTCACAAGAACCTCATTTTACAGGTGAGAAAAAGGAGGCTAAAAGAGGTAAAGTAATCACACCACTAACCAGTAGTCACATGGTTGGTTGTTAAGTAAATGACTAGGTGGGTGAGGTTTGGGACAACGAACAGGATATGCAAAGGTGAGCAATATGCTCAGGGTGTGGCACATGAGTCTATGTAAAAAAACTAGATATGGTACCTCAAACATGATACCTCAAGCGTATATATACAGTGATGTATATCAACTATATTTCAAGAAAAATAAGCAAGAGAGTTAGACAGATTTCATGAATCCCTGTAGGTGCTGTGATGGAAGCTTTCCCCGTGCACAGGGATAGTATAAATGAGGGCATGGCGTTCCTTTTGGTGGTCAGGACCAGTTTCTTCACAGGAGTTGATGGCTAATGTCTGTTGGAGGGAGAAGTGTGAACGTGGGTGTCTTAAGTGGTACAGCATTGAGAATCTCTAAATGAAACATTTATAATACAGAGGGAAAAGTATGAAAATATAAACTGTCTTGATGAACCCCCAAAACACTGCATGAGGTTTGCTCCTACTGTAGCACCTCAGTGGCTCTGGCTGAATATGGTTCAGCTGGAAGCCAATCTATTACCATGGCTATGTGCACAAATGACCAAGTGGAGATGGAGTCAGTGATCATCACTAAACTCTTAGAGAATAAATGCCAATGAGAATTTCTTCGTTATGAGCTATTCTGCCTTTACAAAGTTAAGCATCAGAAACTGCATCATTTGTTTCAAGAAAAGTAATACGTGTAGAAAACATAACCATGGTTGTAGCTGTCACCAGATAGTAGAATTTAAAATATTCATTCATTGTTATTAAATCCTACATAGTCATTATAATTTATGGTTTAAGTATTGTTTAAATTTTTGGTGGCTAGGTTTTGATAATCTCAAATAGTATTAACAATTTGTCAGGTTTTACAAGGTACTTTGTAATAAAAAAGCATGTATTCAGTTTGAGAACACTAAGATGTTAACAACATAACAACCACTTGAGGAAAAAATAAGAAGAAATATCTGCCTGATAATTGTTAAATTTTTCTCTTCAATAAAAATTTTGTGAAGAATGACCTGAACTGGCATTGGATAACATATTTATACATATAAAGTATTTTGTAGATAATTTTATTTTTTATTTTCTTTCTATTTTAAATTAATTCTTAAGCTCAGGTTTGATCATGTACTTTAAGAATATTATTTTAGGAATAATATTCTTAATCACTATAGAGGACTTAATTTGGTTATTTAGAGAGGACTCTGTTTATAGTTTATGATACTTCTCAATTTCAATAAGAGACTGAAAAGCTGGAAAGCGTTCATGGATACTGTGAGCTGCATACTTAGTTCACAATTAGCATGTGTTTAATTACTTAGACTTTGTTGAAGACAAGAGGCCTGTCTTTTTCGTGTATTTCTATGTATTAGATATAAAGGTGACTTTTAAACTGTCCACCCATTTATACATACATGCAAATAGGAATTTAACATGAGAGTCTCTTATAAGTCTTTAGAAACATTTAAATAATCTTTAATAAATGATACTTAATGTACTTCAGGGGAAGAGGGTTTTTTCCATATGAATGTCATTGCCTTTCTGTCTTTAATTAGTATCATAGCATCATCATTTGCTTTTTTTAAAAAATATATATATTTTTATTGATTTTTTACAGAGAGGAAGGGAGAGGGACAGAGAGTTAGAAACATCAATGAGAGAGAAACATCAATCAGCTGCCTCCTGCACACCCCCCACTGAGGATGTGCCCGCAACCATGATACATGCCCTTGACCAGAATCGAACCCGGGACCCTTGAGTCCGCAGGCCAATGTTCTATCCATTGAGTCAAACCAGTCAGGGCTGCTTTTTTGTCTAATATATTCCTGGAAATTTAAAATTTTCTAACCAATCAATCAGAAGCCATTCTTAAGAGCTGAAGGATGAGCTGAAGGATGGATTCTTTTGCTTTACATAAATCAAAGTGGCATAGCAAGTTTGGATTATCCTGCTGAGCTTGGCAATGTTGATGTAAGATCTCTTAATCTTAGTAGGCAGTAAAAAAAATGCACTTTCACCCTGACCAGTTTGGCTCAGTTGATAAAGCGTCGGCCTGTGGACTGAAAGGTCCCAGGTTCGATTCCAGTCAAGGGCATGTACCTTGGTTGCGGGCACATCACCAGTAGGGGGTGTGCAGGAGGCAGCTGATCAATGTTTCTCTCTCTTCGATGTTTCCAACTTTCTATCCCTCTCCCTTCCTCTCTGTAAAAAATCAATAAAATATATATTTTTAAAAATGCACTTTCTCTGTTGAAAATTTATTGCATTAACATTAGAATAAAGGAATAAATGGCCTTTAAACTGTACTTCCAATTAGCCTTGAGGTTTACATTATAAAAAGCAAAAAAAAATTTTGGAAAAAAATCAAGAAATATTAAGAATGCACATAGTATCCTGAAAATATCATTTTAATGTCCTTAAATAGTTCGTTTTCTGACACTTAATAGTATTTGGAGGAGTGTGAGAGTGAGAACAAATAACACATGAAATATGAGTCAAAGGAAAGGAAATGAAAGAACCTATGGTATCTTGAAAATGGAGAAACCAAATTCTAAGGATATTTGATATTAACATTGTAAAAAGAGAAAGGAAATAAATCATAACATTTCCAGTGAATAGTGATCAAAGGAAAAAATTGTTTGATTTATTTTTTTTGTAAGAAAGTGAATTAAATTTCCATTCAAACTCCTCATTCAAGTTTGTTTAAATGGGCCTGATACACCCTTTTAAAATGAAGTCATTTTATTCACTCATTTTAGGAAAAAAATAACTTATGGGACATCTGTAAGTTCATAGTATTGTGCAAGTTACTGTGAGCAGAAAGAAATAAAAGACAATACTTACTTGTGAGTTTCAGTGCATTATTTTTCAGAAAGCATTGGAAGCAGAGGATTCTTGATAGGCAGTTTTCTGTCCCTAGGTAGTTTTCCACAAGAAAGGAGCAAATAACAGGTTGTTGGTTTTTCTTTTGTTAATCAAAAACATTCAGACAGAGCCAAGGAATTAATGGGAAGGAACAGCCACCAACAGCAAATGGTCCTCTACAGCTCCTGGTACGCTGCCTGGCGCACTGCTGGGAGGTGGTTCTCTCTGGATTCTAATGATAGAAGAATGCTTCGTAGGAAGCCTGGTACATACAGTACCTGACACGGTCCCCTTTAATGTGATTTAAAAAAAAAAAGAAGCTATCTTTGCTCTAAAAAACTAAACATTCTCTAATTCATTTTAAGAGTCTAGAAGAGGAGATAGACTGCTGCTGCTATGAAACTGCGAAGGAAGATACCCAACTCCCTAAAGATAAACCAGTGCACCCTAGGAAGTATTATTCAAGTTGGGTGGACAAAGAAGTTAAGTGCAAATGACAAAAACAAAAAACAAACAAAAGAAAACTGTGTTCTTCATAGGTATTCATTCCTCTTAAAAGCTATTCTAAAATATTTTCATTGTACTCTTTAATTGAAGCTACATTTTTCTGTTAAATATATTCACAAACAAGTTCTTTTGCTTTTGCTATATTTTTATAAATTGGACTAATCTAATACATGCAGAAGCTGTTAAAATTCCACGTACGCTCACTCGGTGCCCACTTGATTCACTGATGGCACTTTTCAGAGATAACCGTTCTCAGCTCTTTTCATTTTTTTTTCACTTACACTGGTGGTTGCCATAGATCTTATTTTTGATAGATATATCTCATGGGGAACATCTGGCCTTCGGGCCTTTGAAATCATTTTGTCTGGCCCTGCCAAGGCAACCGCAAGCAGGACTCAAAATTCAATAAATCTGGGAGCTTTCTTCATAGCAACATAAATTTATATTAAGTGAATTATATTAAGAGAATGATGTTATTAATACCCAAATGGCCCTTGGCAGAAAAAAGGTCCCCACCCCTGCAGGTCTAAGGGATGATTAGGGAGGTACTCTTTGAGTCATATCTAAACTACTGCCATAACACTTTCAACAGTGTCTTTTGTTCATTTAAGACATATGTACTTCATGCTGCTCTATGCTAAGTATAGTTTCAGGTACGTTGCTTCCAGAACATTATTTGAGTAATAAACAGTTATTGTTCATTACTGTATTCTCAATACCTGGAATAACTGTTTCTTATTCCTATGTACTACTATATCCTCAGGAATGAGGAAAGACTTGAAACGCATCTATACTAATAATAGAGGAATATGCAAATTGCCTGGGACGCCATCACAAAATGACTGTTCAGCAGGCTGCGTCCTCACCCCCTGCTCAGGTAGCTGTCAGGCCCAAGGTAGGTAAGATAGGATATGGATATGATAGGAGGGGATAAGAAAGGAAAGGGAAAGGAAGGCAGGCCTGCATGCAGACAGGCCAAGAGGAGAAACAGAAATACAGAAAGGGAACAAGAAAAAGACGCAGGAATTGAAGAGGAAAGGAAATGCGGGGCTGTACTCAGGAAGGGGTGGTGACCACAGGGGCATGGAGCAGCTGCGCCCAGTGACGGGCAGGGCACAGGCAGCATGGAGCAGGGAGCCCCACCTAGATGTGGGAGGAGGGCGGTGACCCCTGGTGCAAGCCGTTGGGATGGAGGGGTGAACGGTTAGAGGTCTTCCAGGTGGAGGTGCTCCTGCTCCATGACAGCAGTGCCCGGGCCGTGGGGGCCTTGGCCTCCCTCGCTGGGCCAGGTGCCCTGTGCTGGGAGGGGAGGTGCAGCTGAGCTGGGGCAGAGTCAGACACTAAGGAGGGCACTGCTTTCATTCCCAAAGGAGGGCTGGACCCCAAAGACACTGGCCAGGGTTATATTGGTGGCACATTAAGTGTACTTTGTTGACTAGAAGTTGGGGTGTCCCATGCAGGGACTGGGAGGAGGACGACAGCAGGGAGGATGGGGAAGGGGGGGCGGCGAAAGCCTGCTGGAGCTGGGACTGGGCCCTGGGCTGGGGTTAACACCCCTGAACGGAAGCTTTAATATCAAAGTATGCTCAGGCGGGGCTGGAAGCAGGTCGCAGAGAGGAAAGGGGAAGGTTTAAAAGAGAAACCAGTGAACATGGCAGGGGGCCGAGGGGTAATAATAGGGAAAGAGGGAGGTTGGCAGGGTTCAGGCTCACAAGGGAAAGGCAAATGGGGGGAGAGGGAGGAGTAAGAATGAGACAGACACAGGGAATGAAGGGAGAGAAGGGAAGAAGGCTTGGAGGAACCAAGATACATATCTGTACTTGCTGCCTCGCACAACCACATCAAAACTACAATTGAAAGACAAAACGGTTATCATCCAGAACCACAGGAAAGCTGGCTGAGTGGAAATTCTACAACTAGAAGGAAAGAGAAAAGCACATTGAGACGGGTAGGAGGTGCAGAAGTGAGGAGGTACGGAGGCGGGCTGGCAACTTGGTGCGCTGTTGGCTTTTTCAATAGGGAGGGAGATATAAGCTCCCAATTGCTCTGAACTCCAGTTCTGGGCAAGACTCTGGGGACCCAGACTCATATAGGAAACTGGACTGCCTGGCATCGGGCCGGAATTCGAGGGCGGTTTTCTTGCAGAGGTGCTTGCAACGATCATTGTTCCTGCATGGGGCCTCAGGACACAGAGACCCTGGGACCTCTCTGAGGCAGAGTCGACTGGCAATCATTGCTGTTTGCTCTGCCCTGATGATTCCCTGAGACCCCGCCCCACCTAATTTATAATCCCACCCAAGCTGTGAGCAGAGGTTTTTGCATATGTATGGCCTGTTCTTTTAAAATCTAAAACCTAACAAACTGCAGTTGGGTCAAAGAGCATCAAAGAGCACCAAAGCTTCCAAAAGAAGGCCTAAGGCTTGACAGCAGCCTACATTGCTTCACAGCTGGGCCTCAGCTGGGCACTTCCAAACCCCAAACAAACAGGAGGAATCTGCAGATCTCTTGGTAGCTCCTGCTGGGTGGCCTCAGGCAATGGCTGACTTTGCATCTCCTTGGAGATCCAAAAGCCAGTGTACCCAGTGGTCAATGTGAGACCATAACAGATTACAACTCTTCAGATCCATAAGAGACACACTCAAGGGGGAAGACTCAGTGAGCACCAAAGCCCCACTGAAGTAAGTCCTGCCCCATAAGGGTGTCTCCAGCACAGCTGTTCTCCCATTGTAGACACAGCGAGTCCTCACAGCCAATTGGCCTGATGGTCAGTTCCTCCCAGTGACACCAACAGCAATCAAGTCTTAACTATAACAAGACTGTGCACACAAAGGGTGCACCAAGAATGTCTACCTCAGGTAATTGGGGAGGCTGAGCCACTGGGCCCTATAGGACACCTAACACACAAAGCCACTCTAGCAACACAGGGAAGAAACCAAAATGTGGAGCCAAAGAAACAGGTCACAAATGACAGAAATGGAAGAAAGCAAACTACTGGATGTAGAGTTTAAAACCACAGTTATAAAGTACTCAAGAATCTTCTAGAAATGAAACCTCTGAGAAATATAGTGAGACTCTCAAGGATATGAAAAAGGACCAGCTAGAAATTAAGCATACACTGACTGAAATAAAGAATAATATACAGAGATCCAACAACAGACTAGAGGATCGCAAGAATCGAGTCAAAGATGTGAAATACAAAGAAGCAAAAAACACCCAACCAGAAAAGAAAAAAGAATCCAAAAATATGAAGATAGTGTAAGGAGCCTCTGGGACAACTTCAAGCATACCAACATCAGAATTATAGGGGTGCCAGAAGAAGAGAGAGAGCAAGATATTGAAAACCTACTTGAAGAAATAATGACAGAAAACTTCTCCTACCTGATGAAAGAAATAGACTTACAAGTTCAGGAAGCACAGAGAACCCAAAACAAAAGGAATCCAAAGAGGACCACATCAAGACATAATTAAAATGCCAAGGGCAAAAAAACAAAGAAAGAATCTTAAAAGCAGCAAGAGAAAAACTCCTTAGTTACCTACAAGGGAGTACCCATATGACTGTCAGCTGATTTCTCAACAGAAACTATGCAGGCCAGAAGGGAATGGGCAAGAAATATTCAAAGTGATAAATAGCAAAGACCTACAACCAAGATTACTCTACCCAGCAAAGCTGCCATTTAGAATTGAAGGTCAGATACAGATTTTCATAGACAAGAAAAAGCTAAAGGAGTTCATCACCACCAAACCAGTATTATATGAAATGCTGAAGGCTATTCTTTAAGAAGAATAAGAAGAAGAAAAGGTAAAGATAAAAATTATGAACAATAAAGTGACAACAAATACATATCTATCAACAAGTGAACTAAAAATCAAATGAATAAAAAATCTGATGAACAGAATAAATTGGTGAATATAATAGAATTATGGGCATAGAAAGGGAGTGAACTGACAATTCTTGGGGGGAAAGGGGCATGGGGGACCAGAAGAGACTGGACAAAAATTGTATACCCATGGATGAAGACAGTGGTGGGATAAGGGCATTGGGTGAGGTAGGAACCAGGTGGAGGGGAGCTATGGGGTGGTGGGGAAGAGGAACTGTAATAATCTGAACAATAAAAGATTTATTAAAAAAGAGAGAGAAGGGAGGAGGGAGAGGGGATGCATAAGGTTCAAAGAGAGGAAGAGAAAGAAAGTAGGAAAGAGAAGGATGCTAAAATGGGGTGAGCCATGAAAATAGTTAAATAAAAAGAAGAAACAGAATGTGAGACTGAGGGGAGTTTAAAAGGAGGAGTTAGTAAGGAAATTAAGTACAGGGTGATTTTTTTTTAAATGTAGTCGGACATTTCCTGAGGGCTCCCGGACTGTGAAAGGGCACAGGCTTGGCTAAAGCTCCCCCCCTGCACAAATTTTGTGCACTGAGCCTCTAATCATTAGTAAATGTTTTATAGTCTACTACATAATATCTCTAAGAATAGTCCTAAACTGTGAATAATTTATTTTGATAGGTAAAAAAATTATTTTAGGTTGAAACATGAAATTTATGAAAGGATAATATAACATCTTATTTTCAGTTATTTATGTAATAAATTTCCCTATAACTAAACTAAATTTTTTTAATTCTTGGGAACTACTTTGTAAAATATAAAATAAATAACCAGATACATATTCACTTAATTATTGAATTTAATTATAATCATAAAATATTGACCTTAGAATTGTCAAGCCTCAAAGTAACCTCAAGGTTCAAGACCTTTATTTTCATTTGAATATTTTAAATGTTGCAAATTTTCCTATATCATTTAGTTAGCAATTGGCAGAAATAAAATAAATTCCAGTCTCCTACTTTCAGAATACATTTTCTTCACTGAAACTCTTTTTCTATCAAGGCTTTTGATGGTAAAACTTTCAATATTGCCCACATTACAAAACAAAGTTGTCACTATATTTTAGATTTAAAGCAATGAAAATGAATGAAATGGGATTGACTGTTGGGCAAACTCAGTATTTCTAGTGTCTTTTAAAATTTATTTTCTTCTGAAAGGTTTGTGCTAGCTAGAGATGACTAGTTGTTTTTCAAGGACTCTGGGTAAAGTTGGCTACCTGGCTGCTCTCACTACCTTGCGTTTAGGTAGGACCATATGGTGCATTCTGGCCAGGAGAATGTGAGTGGAAGTGATATAAACTAGTACTACTCAAACTGCAATTTGCATTAAAATCACCTGAGGAGTCCAATAAAATATATATTACTGAGCTCCACCTATTGAGTTCCTCATTTGGGAACAGGGCCTGTGAATTTTCATTTTTCATGCATTAGTAGGTGATGCTGATATTGCCTGTCCATGACCCACACCTTGATAGATATCACTACTACTTTGCCCACATCCAGAAAAAAAAAGTTGTTAAAATGAAGTCATTATTTTTATGAACATCTATTTACAATTAGACCCATTCTCTACCACCATCAATTTTTAGTGATATAAGTATGAGCATTTACAAAATCAGTTTTTAACGTGGATATTTCAAAAGGAGGAAAATACTGTTCAAGCAGGAAACAGATATAAGGAAAAAGACATAGGAGGGAGATTCAAAAGTAAGAGCTATGAATTTAAGGCGTAATTTGTTATCTCTAAATTATTTCACACATATAGACAGAAGACAAAAAATGATGCAAATAGAGTAAAAAAAAATACCAGCACATATTGTATGGAATTTGGAAGATCTTTCCTGACCACCATGATTGATGTGAATTACTTTCTAATGTAACCTAATACAATTAAGCCATCCCTGGTATACTTAGCATGAGCTTCTGAAAATCACAAGCACGAGAACACAACTAATGTTAATGTGGATTGTCATTTTCAACATAAAATCCAGGTGCTCTACTGGTATTCTAGGAAAAACCCTCTGGCTTAGAGAACTCTCCTTGAGTGGCGGTTATTCACTTATGTTTCAGTCCACTTTCCAGTTTATGTGTAACCTGCTCACAGCGCAACAGCTTCACTCTTCCCCTTCATCTTCCCATCTCTGGCACCAGGTGTAAACAGCTTATCCAATGGGTCACTTGGTCTCCATGGTTTCAACACATTATTTCAATTCCTTGGGAAAACAAGTACGCCTGATTTTATTTCATTATACACCTACTATTCCAATCCCCTATATCTGCTTAATCCTGTAACCTTTCAAATTAGGCTCACTCAGGTAGCTTCCCCTTATTATCTTGAGATTAAAGATTAGACTTTCCTTGGTAATAAGTATTCAGGGTGGACAAAGGAGTTTGTGTTTGTCTTCTCGACCTACCACAGAGCTGACAGCTCTACCGACAACTTACATCATCATTTTCTCCCACAACTGTGGTAGGTATGATCATAGTTTTATAAATGAAATGCATAGTCACAACTTGCCTAATAACACAGTCAACGTTTTTATCAGAGCTAACATTACAATCAAAACCTCACAAACCCAGTGTATATATATTTTAAGGTATTTAACCTTTTAATAATCCCTATGTTAGGAAAATTAAAATGGACACAGAACACTCAGACCTGTGATTGCAATACATGGAAGACTGATCAATGATTTAAATTTCATGATCTCTCTAGATTATACCTTCCATGTGGTAGACACTTTGTCTATCATGCACCATAATAATACCAGTATAGCACAGTACTTTGAATGGAGAAGGTACTGGATACATTTCAGTTGAATCAATGTTGAAAACATTAAATAAAATCATGAAATATGATTAAATAAACACCATTTATTCCTGGCTTGTTTTTCTTTTACTTAATATAGTTGTTAAGAGGATAACTTCTGGAATCAGACTGTACAACACTCCTAAACCATCTTTGTGGCTCAGTTTCCCTCACTGGACAGTGGTATAAGGACACCAACTAACTCATGGAATTTTTTGAGAATTAAGTGAGATAATTCGCATTAACCTCTTAGGTGAGTGTTGAACACGTTACAATCACTTAGTAAGTGTTCACTATGGGACTTTCCATTTGATACTGGCAAAGAGCTGGGTTTTTGTTTAAACTTACGATAAATGTACCAATCATAAAGAGATATGATGGGTGTGAGATGGGAGAATATTACAAAAAATATATTTTCACCTTAAAACAAATAAAGGGCTTCACTTCTATCTCAAAAATAATTTTTATAACCTTGTCTAGTATACATTTTCATACTGATAAGGGCCTTACTAGGTAAGTGGAGTTTCTTATTATCCTGTTCTTTAGTTCCAAGACAGGAAAATAAAGATGTGCTGTATTTCAAAGATGCACATCTCTATGGGAATATACTTGAAATTTACCCTTCAGTCCACTGAACCACATACTAGACCAGGTTTGACACTTTATTCCATTAATGGCACTGAGTAGAATTTCTACATACCCCTCATTATATGTACCGCTCTTATTGAATTTTCCTCCTTTGCTCTCTTGCGTCAACTTCACTTGCTCTTCTATTGCAATTGGATTTGGTGGTGGTGTTGGTAATGGTGGTAGTTTTTGAAACAGTTTCTTTTTTACTCTCATTATTATTCTTTTACTTTTATCTCTCTGAGCCAAGAAATAGAAGTATCTAGTAATTCATAAGAGCCTTGCTTTGCAAGTAGAATTTGGGACTTACACAATATGACCTCTAGAATCATTTGGTCTATAGAAGCCTGCCTTAAAGAATCATGTAGCAATAAGCCAATGCTCTCAGACATTCCCTCATCACTGGCAGCATTTGTCATCCATCTTTAAGTGGGTAATTCCCTTGTCAAAGGCCCAGTCATCCAGATAATTCTACACAGCCCATCATTACTTATTTTCTCCAACAACACTTCAGAATCAGATCAAGTAAATGTGATATGATTAGTGTGGCATGCCCTGGGAATCAAAGTGCTTATGATTGGACACACTTATCTTACTTGTTCAGGAGCTGACAGGAAGTTAGTAATTGAAAAGGAGCCTCATAATATTACAAAGGATGAACACACTTACTTCCATTGAAAAGATTTCCTCTTGAAGAGGGTGGTCACTAATTTGGAGATATTTGGACTGCTCTCTTGATGCAGATAGTTTATACAGTTGTTAAGCAATACCTTGGGTTTTTCCAGACCACCCTTCTGAACAAGTTAAAGATACAAAGGACATATTAATTCCAAAACCACTATGCTGGCAGATATATATCATATTCTGGATAACAGTGATCTCAAGGGATCATGAAAAATTCTTTCTTTTCAAAAGATGAGATGGGGAGCTTCTTTTGAAAACAAGGTTTAGAAATAACTTTATATACCATGATATATGTGTTGCAGTAATATATGCATATGTTATTTATAACAACTATAATATCATAATTATGCAAGTAAATCATACACATAAAAAAAAATAGAAAGATATAATGTGTTTTCTTTGGATAATCTGGTAAATTTTGGGTGACATTTTTCTTTTTTTTAATTTATAAACTAGAGGCCCGGTACACAAAATTCGTGCACGGAGTGGGATAGGGGTGGTGGTAGTGTCCCTCAGACCAACCTGCACCCTTTCCAACCCCTTGAGGGATGTCTGACTGACCGTTTAGTGGGATCGGGCCTAAACAGGCAGTCAGACATCCCTTTCACAATCCAGAACTGCTGGCTCCCAACCTCTCGCCTGTCGATTGCCCATAACCACTGCCCTGCCAGCCTGATCAATGCCTAACTGCTCCTGTGCTGGCCTGATTGCCCCTAACTGCTCTCCCCCTGCCAGGATTATCCCCACCAACTATCCTCCCCTGAAGGCCTGGGTCGCCTCCACCTGTCCTCCCCAGCCAGCCTGGTTGCCCCCAACTGCCCTCCCCTGCTGGCCCAATCACCCCTAACTTCCCTCCCTTGCCAGCCTGATTGCCCCCAACTGCCCTCCTCTGTCAACCTGGTCTCCTCAACTGTCCTCCCCTGCAGGCCTGGGTCCCCCCC
>PVJC01046052.1:0-13453 GCA_004026665.1 Murina feae
TGCCTGGGGGCAGGTCCCCAGCAGGTAGACACACACAGGAGGACTGCTCCGAGCCTTAGATGCGGCTGGGGGCAGGTCCTCAGTGGCCACACACACAAACACACACACACACAAGGCGCCTGGCAGACTGGGGCCATCATAGGACATCCACTGAGGGGTCCCAGACTGTGAGAGGGCACAGGCCGGGCTGAGGGACTCCCTCCACCCCGAGTGCACAAATTTTTGTGCACCGGGCCCCTAGTCATTCTAATAAAATCAGAGATTTTTCAAATATTGTAATCAAATAATCTAATCAAGTAATTTATTTTATGGGTGATTAATTTGAGGCTCAAGGATATTAAGTGACTCTTCTAATTGCATAATTTATGGTAAAGGCAGGGCTGAAAGTAAGGTATCTTGTTAATATTATGGATTTATAGAATATAACAATATTTCAATACATTGAAGCATCCAAAACAACTTACATCCATATACTTTCAGTTTTTAACACATAGTTTGGACAATTAATTTCTCTTTATATAGACTCATATTTTAGGACTGGTGTTCATTTATTTGATATAATATTTAGTGTACCTTTTTATAGCTTGTTATTCCAAAGAGAGAGTATAAATTTGTTTGAGAAGATTAGTGTTGCTCAGAACTGACATATATCTGAAAAGTGAATGTGTGTGTGTAATCTCTATATGTTAGAATTCTCACATTTCCATAAATTTTGTAAAGATGCTTTATGAAATGAATCTATTTGCTAATAATTTCAGTCAAGAACAACAAACAAATTGTTGCTCTTTTTATGAGTTGCAGTAATATGTCATGTACAGACATTGAAACCACAGACATTTGTATTAAAACCCCAATGACTCTCACTACTTAGCATGGTTGTTTGGGGATTAGCAGTAAAATAAGGTAATCATCTAGAATACCAAAGGCCCTTAAATGTATATTAGCTCTTTCTCATTGGTTCTTATAAAATTTAACTTTGAGCAAACTGTGTAAATATTTTAACATGTTAAATGCAGAAACATAAGCCACATTAATAAAGAGAAATGCAGGCAATTGGAAGAGCCAGCCCCACATGCAGAGAAAACTTTTACTTATATGATATCCTGTGAGGAACAAATGATGGTAGTTGTGAAATTCTAATGGCTTCAGAAATCACTGAAATTTGTACCACTTTCTGAGGAAGTTTTTCCAAATATACAAGTTCCAACTTATTATTAATATCTGAGCTAATACATCAGCAGCACAAAACTAATTAGCCCTTCAGTGCTTTTAAGCCCTATAACAGTGAACTCCAACAATTATCACTGCCAGTTGAAAGTATCATAAAACAATTGTGTTTTTAGTTGTGATTCTGAAGTCAACTTTATATTTTACTTATACTTAACAAGAATAAATAGCAACTTTAGATGCCCATCTAATTTTAAGGGAATTATTAAGTCATTTGAGTTGATTAGAGCAAGACCCATGAGGTTATAGTCAACTATTTTTTAATTGCAATGAAATATTTTTAATTGAAGAATTTTCAAGTAAAAAATAATACTCAAGTAAAACCTACTATAATAGGCATAATAGGTGCAGGTGATCAACAATGGTCCTTAGAGATACTAAAATGTTATTTTAATAAAATTGGAAAGATATTTCTCTTTAGTAAATAGATTAAGATATGAACTCATTTCTTTAGATGACAAAATGGAGAATAATGTATAAGTAATAAATTTTTAAAATATAAATTTAATGCCTTGGCTAGTCCCATACACCTAAAGGTACAGGTTCAATTCCCAGTCAGTATACATACCTAAGTTGCAGGTTCTATCCTGGTTAGGGTGCCTATGGAAGACAACTGATTGATGTATTTGACTTCTGTCTCTCTTTCTCTCTCTCTCTCTCTCTCTCTCTCTCTCTCTCTCTCTCTCTCTCTCTCTCTTCCTCTTTCTAAAATCAATAAACAAATCCTCTGGTGAAAATATTAATTTAAAAAATTGCTTTTTACCTTCATATTTCTTTGTAAATAAAAATAATAATGCAATGTTCTCTACTCAAATGTCCATTTTACATCAAATGTCCATTTGATTTCCTACTAAACCAGATAATTTTAGATTGGAATTAAAGATATTTGGTACCTACTACTGTACTGTGAAATGCAAAAAGAATACGTTAGCAAAGATATTTTCCTAACTCTAAATTCTACCATTACTCAAAGATTCTTCTAGAATTTCAATATACATTTTAAGACTGATTTTCTTATGTAACACTTTTCTCCCAAAAATGTTCTCCACAATTATTGTTTTTACTAGAATTTGAGCTCCTTGAAGAGAGGAACTGTGACTTTATTCCAGTTTTCCATGACAAGTACATAGTAGGTGTATTCTCGTATGTTCATTTAATAATTTCCTCTGTTAAATATCAGTCTCCTAAAGGCTAAAGTGATCAGACTTTGAAGCTAAACTCTCTTGGCTTGCGCCTCATACCTATTGCATACTACATGCATGTCTTAGCTTACTTACGTTCACATAATAATAATAATAATAATAATAATAATAATAATAATACCACCTATTCCTTAAAGTTCTGTAAATATTTAAACTGTTAATATATGCAAAAATATTGGGAACAATGAAAAACACCCAAAAGTTATTAAAATGAAAGTTGGACAACAGAGCATAGAGGTTACGAGAATAAACTTAGAAACCCAGTGCCTGAGTCTAAATCCTTGCTATACTATATTGTGTGATCAATTTCTATATAACTCAGTAGTGAAATTTATCAAATGGGACTAATAACAGTTAAAATGCTATTTAGAAAAAAAATGTGACAACTACTATTTTATTTATTAGCTACTATTTTATTTATTAGCTATATAACCCAAAGGGTATTCCAGCAAATGTTCTTATTACAAAAAAATAAGGTCTTCTATTTTCCCAAACTACTACTATATAATTTGCTACCCCAGTGTATGGGGCTAGAGTTTATGTGAGGTTTGAAGAGCCACTCCACCTAAATAAGAGAAAGTTTGTTTATCCTTTGTGTCCTGTTCCTGCAAGGCTTTAAAAGCCGAGGTATTTCTTCCACAGCAGGAATAGGATCCACTACAGCTCACTTCAGAAATGAAGCATCTGAGAGATCATGTATCTTAAAGTACATGTTAATTTGAATTATGTATCAACAGAGAGAGGGAGAGAGAGAGAGAAGAGAGAAAAAGAGGTGGGAAAAATGTTTTGAAACTTTAATATTTATAGTGATTACCTTTCCTCAAGTAAACATTTCATTCACAATAGCTTCTGATCACTTTAAGAGTTTGCAAATTTATTTTAACCTATAAGGCCCTTACTTCATAAAAATATACTGCCCCTAAGCAGCCATGGATAACATGCAAGTCTCCAATTCAGAAGAATTTATCTGCATTAATGCAGAGTACGATTCACTTTCAGATGGACAGAATATATCTGTAAAAGAAACATGCCCTGGGGAAGGAAGTGGCCCAGGACCAGTCTTCAGACCCAGTCTAACGGATCTTTATCCTAGTCTCATGCAGTTTGACCTTGGGGTACCTTGGTCAGTGGCTTTGCTTTGCTTTCTGCTTTGTCTTCACTACTATGTCAATTTAGATATTTTTCTCCAAATATTGATTCCTGATTTGATACCATAATGTATCACTGAGTTGGCATTCTAGCAATTTTCTTTTCCCTTTTCTGTCATGATTTTGACAGAACTATACTGTGATGTTGACTTTGATGAGTTGACATAGTGCCTTCCCTGTACATTTACAACTGTTTTCCTTTATGGATTTTCAGGGTGGGATTCAATGGGTTTAAATGACAACTTTGTTCTAGGAGAATACAAATATAAGCACGCTGGGCTCATAATTATTAATTGTATTCTTTTCAGAAGCATCATGGGCCCACTGGAGAAGCATATACATTTGTCAGTTATATAATTACTAGAGGCTCAGTGCACAAAATTTGTGCACGGCGGTGGGGGTTTCCCTCAGCCTGACCTGCACCCTCTCCAATCTGGGAGCCCTGACAGCTTAGGCCCACTCCTCGTGGTTCTCTGCTCTCTGTGGGACCTGGATGCTCTATATCCGCTGCCCAGAGTCTCTCCGCAGCCAGGGCGGGATGCTTGCCTGCTTGCCATGGTGACAAAGCAAGCATTCCGCCAGGCCGCTCACGCTGCCCTCTCCCAGTGGCTGCCCACCCCTGGATTGGAGGACCTTGGTGGGCCTGAGGGGACTGGGCATTATCATCTTGTGGCTATGGGCATCACCATCTTTGTGATGGAATGATGGTTAATTTGCATATTACCCTTTTATTAGATAGGATAGTCATTCTACAATGTAAGAAGTTATAAGGAGCAAAGCAATCTGTGATGCCTATATTAAAAGACCATTATCATAGATAAATTGTTTTAATAACCAAGCATACACTAGGCACTTCAGCTATAATCACAACCTCACTTGGAACTTGAAATTCATTTTCTTAGTCTCTATATATTCCTGAACCCTGTCCCATCTTCATGTCCCATTTCATCCTAAGACTGTACTAATCACTGGCACTAAATACTTTCAGCCTAACAATAGATTTCCTTTATTCGTTGCATTAAAATATCCAAGAACAAAATTATCTGTGTCACAAAAGCCACTTCACACTGTTAAATAGCTATTCAAAATCATTTACTAATTCTACAGTAAGACCATATTCCTGTTTCTCACCATCAAGATAACTGACTCCTTTCAGGAATAAACAAAGAAAATACCTGGCCAATTTTCTTTTCATTTTATTTTTATTCTATTTGTTTTAACAAAGGTTTATATTCTCAATTTTAGCCACTTTTATCACTGATTTAAGATTTTTAAAGTGTAGTTTTAATGTAGTTTATACCATTGAAAATTAAATTGAAAGGTGAAGTGAATATTTTTAATCATTTTGACAAAAATTCTGTCTAAATTACATAGATAATAGAGTACAATTAACTCTCAAACAAAATTACCTGTGGCTAAACCTTTGAACTCTTCAGAACTGGGTTAAGATCATGGAATTATATTAGATATTGGAAAACACACACACACACACACACACACACTCACACACACACACACTGTTTGGAACTATCCTGCTTGTTTTTTGCAGATGACAAAGGAACTAGTGATCTTTTCTAAAGTGAATCATTTCCATATAACATTGCTCTCCATGAACCAAGCTCCAGCTGCTTTCTCAGTCCCATTTGTATGCTTATAATTTCATTTCTTTCTGGTCTTCTCAATTATTAGGATTAAAAACAACATTCCTATCCCTGTGGCTTTTCTTGATATTTCTCTTTCCTTCTGGAGCCTTCTGAGTCCAAAGAGTAATATCTGAAATACAGTGTTGAATATTGACCACACTTTTCATTTATCACCTATAAAATAGAGAGAAGAAATGTCTAACTGACAGCTGACAAAGCTTTTCTTATCTTCAGTCCCATAGCACAATTCTAAAGTTGCAGTTTTCCCAGATGTATATGGATGCTGACTGTGCTCGCTGACAATGCTGTTCTTAGCAAAATGCAATGTGTTCAATCAAGCTGGTGGAGCCAGAGCCCATAAATTTATCATGCAAATGTTAGTGGTGAGAAAGCCTTTTCAAAAGATGCTGATGCACAGGGAGTGGGCTTTGGCTTCTGTTTCCAACTAGAGAGTTCATTCACTGGTGGTGTTGACCTCAATAGCACCATGACGGCCAAGTTTCATGCAACCATTCAAAATACTGGCACAATTTATTTAAAAAGCATCATTATCATAAAAGGCTGTCCATTTATAAAATGAGCATATACCAAATATATTCTTAGACACATTGTGTATGCTGCTACATTATTACAATATGTAGTAGGACAATACTTTGTACATTTCACTGTAACAGAATGGAAGATGTGAAATATATGTTAGAATGTGAGAACTCTATTGAACTATTCAGTAGGAAAAAACTGTGAATTTAATAATAAAATTTATGTATTAATACAATGAGTGTTCTGTTTTCTAAAACAAATATAATTAATATTAGAGTATTTGCCAAAATTTACCTTGGAAAATAATGAATTTATAGAACATAGGGTCTCCAATGTTTTTTTATCTAAACTGCTCTAGAGAACCTCAGAATGATAGCCATCAGAATCCCCCATGTGTCTGAAAACAAATAAAGTTTAAAATATGCATAGTGGACACTGTATCATAGTGATATTACTTAAATTGCTTTAGAGATATTTTGATTTCTTTTCTTTGTTACCCACTCTGCTCTCTGACACCCCCTGGTTGAGCCTGTGCTTTGTTCTCTGTAATGTCTCCCCAGGTTGTTACCAACCCTTCAAGCCTTTCCAGGCTGAGCTTTGGCCAGCAGTGTTTTCTATTCCCCAACTTCCCTCCTCACCAAATAGCTGCCTCTCCAGCATGACCACCTTCCTCCAGCGTAAATGACTCTTCTGTGAGCCCCTTCTCCCTGAGTGTTTGTGATATTGTGATCTACAATAGCACATGCATGTTTAGCACAGAGCTTCTAGAATCCTTAGCGTTTCCTCAGTGAGGAAAGGAATAAAGCTGTATTTTGTAATATAAAGTTACATTTGAGAAGCATCTAGGATAGGGGCTGGTTGCCAGTGGAGTCAACCAAGTGACTAGAGGATTGGAACTTTCAGGCCTATATGAAGATCACCAGAAAACCAGAAGCTCGAAAGAGGTTTCATAAGGAGTATGGTCCCACAAGTACATTGATTTCAAATGTCCAGCCTCCAGAACTGAAAGGAAAAACGCCTGTTGTTTCTAGCTAACCAGTTGGTGGTACTTTTGTTATGGCAATCCTAGCAAACTGAGGAGAATTTGGTGTGCAGCCTCTGTTTAATCGCCTTTGACTTAATAGCCTTTGTTAACACTGATGCCTTGTATTTGTTAGGTGTCAGTAGAAACTAACCTTTCTGAAATATTTCCATGTATCAGGTGTTATGGTATTTCAAATGTCTTTTTTTTATTTATTTCATTCTTCACTAAAAACTTATGGTTTCATAAATTTTATTCCCAATTTTTTCTCATTTGTTCTCTAAGTTTATCTCTGTCATTCTATTTTGCTCTTGGGATTATTCAGCAATTTTTTTCTTCCCTATGTGACATAATACCACTCCTGTTATTTTCCCTAAAGAAATGAAATTGTATGTTCATATAAAACTGTCCTTGAATCTTTATTGAGACTCTATTCATAATCGCTCAAACCCAGAACCTCCAAGGCCCTTCCACAAATGATAGATAAGCGATGTCATAGATGTACATATAATGGAATACTATTCAGCAAAAAAGAATAAACTATTGATAGATGCAACTACATGAATTTATCTTCAAGACAGCCTACTGAGTCTTATAAGATATATTTTAGGACATTGTCTAAATGACCTAGCTATTAATCTTGGCCTGCGTTATTGGATGGGGGAGATGTGATTTTCAAAATATAGCATGAGGAAGGTTTTTTTTTGGGGGGGTGATGTATCAGTTTTATATTTTAATTGTACTAATTGGTAATACAAATGTATACAGGTGTTACAATTCATAAATATGCATGCCAAAATTTATAATTTTATAATTTAAAATAATGAGTTGAAGACACCATAAAGATAAGATATGCTTGACAAAGCCTGGAGATGTTTTTCCCTGATACAATGAGAGGAAATATGTGAAAAATTACAGTAATCTTTAAATAATTGGAATACTATCTTACTTGTTTTTGTAATATCACTTATCTCACTTCAGTATTATACAGTCTTTTGTATACTCATCTCATTCTTTTCATCTTGCTCAGTGAACTAATTTTGTTACCTTAAAAACCAGGCATCTAGACCAGTTACCACAATCAAATTCTACACATTGTAGATTGTTAAAAGGTTCCTTGGTGTTGTAGGCCGTTTAGGGAGGTCGCAAAGTAGAGAAAGAGAAGCAGTTGGATCCCTTGCCTTCCCTCTGATGTTGTAAGGTCTCTTTCTACCTAAGTTTATTTAGCGAGTGAGAGCTGCCAGGATCTTTTAATTTGGAAATTGGAGATACTTAATTATTTTTCACATGATTCAACAACATTAACATTTTAAATTTGGAATAGGCCTCAGGCTCAAGGGAAAACAGCTTCTTTGTTAAGTATTAGGGGGGAAGTGATCACTAAAAATTTAAAATTAATGGGAAATAGTATTGTGCCTGATCACTAGAAAGTTCTGTAAAATGGTAGCAGTTGAGGAAAGCCCGACTCTCATTCATCAGATAGTGTGTTAGCACGTGGAATGTTATATGTGAATGTGGAGGGAGCATTGTATTAAAACAACAATTTATTCATGGGGGGAAACTGTAGCCTAGTTTCATTCTTTTGCATGTGGCTTTCCAATCCCCCCCCCCCCCCACACACACACACCATTTGTTGGAGAAGCTTCCCCTGCACACACACACCCTCATTCTGTATTTTTGGCTTCTCTTTAAAAAAAAAAAATATTGCTCACACACATGTGGTTTTATTTCTGGGCTCTCGATTCTGTTTCATTGGTCTTTAGTGTCTGTTTCTCTGCTGGTTTTGATTATGTTGTTTTGATTAGCATTGCTCTGTAGTGTAATTTGAAGTCAAGTAGTGTGATACCTCTGGCTTTGTCCTTTTTTCCCCTCAAGATTACTTTGGCTATTTGGGATCTTTTGTGGTTCCATGCAAACCTGGTGATTTTTGTTGTTGGTGTTGTTCTGTTTCTTTAAAAAAATGACATTGGGATTTTGATGAAGATTGCACTAAATCTGAATATTGGTTTGGGTAATATGGCCGTTTTCAACTTTGATTCTTCCAATCCATAAACAAAGAATATCATTCCATTTCATTGTGTCTTTTTCAATCTCTTTTAATGGTGCTTTGTAGTTTTCAGTATATAGGTCCTTTAATACAATAAACTAGGTATTTTATTCTTTTGATGCAACTGTAAAATATTCCTGCATTTTTTCCATTTCTTTTTATGACATTTCATTGTTAGTATAGGAAAGCCATAGGTATTTGCACATAGATTCTGTATTCTGCAACTTTACTGTAATTCAAAAAAAAAATATTTTGGCGGAGTCTTTAGTTTTTCTATATCTGCAAAAGCTATTGCTTTTACTTCTGCAAAAGGTGTTACTTTTACTTCTTTTTTCTTTCTTTTTCTTGCTTGATTGTTCTGACTAGGACTTCCAGACTATGTTGAGTAAGAGTTGTGAGAGTGGATATCTTTGTCCTGTTCCTGATTTTAGAAGGAAAGCTTTCAGTTTTTCATCTTTGAGTATGGTATTGTATGACCTATATCATGTTGAGGTACTTTCTATACCCATTTTATTGTGTTTAATCATTCATTTAAAATGGATTAAAGACATAAATAGAAAGCCTGAAGTTATAAGCTACAGGGAAGAAAATATAGGTACTAACTAATGGACCTTGGTCTTAGAGAAGATTTTTGTGAATTTGACCCCAAAGGCAAGGGAAATAAAGGCAAAAATAAATGAATTAGACTATATAAAACTAAAGGGCTTCCACACAGCAAAAGAAAGTGCCAACAAAACAAAAAAGCAACCAACCCAATGGGAGATGATATTTGCAAATAACAGCTCTAACAAGGGGTTAGTATCCAGAATACATAAAGAACTCATACAACTCAACACCAAACAAACAAAAAATCCATTAACAAATGGACAGGGAGCCAGAACTGACAATTCTCCCAAGAAGGCATAGAAATGGCCAATAGATATATGAAAATGTGCTCAGTAGCTATTAGGGAAATGCAAACCAAAACTACAATGAGATACCTCCTCACCTCTGTTAGAATGGCTATTAGTAACAAGACAAATAGTAACCAGTATTGGAAAGGTAGGGGAGAAAAAGGAGCCTTCATTCAGTGCTGATGGGAATGTAACCTGATATGCCCACTATGGAAAAAAGTATTGAAGTTCCTCAAAAATTAAGAATAGGGTTACCATATGACCCACCAATCCTGAATAACCTGAAAACATGTATTCACAAAGATGTATGCACCTCCATGGTTCCATGGTCATTGCAGCACTAATCATGGTGGCCAAGATATGGAGACCACTAAAATGTCCTTCAGTAAAAGATTGGATGAAGATATGGTACATATATACTGTGGAATACTACTCAGCCATAAGAGAAGATGAAATACTACCATTTGGACAAAATGGATGAACCTTAAAATTTTACATTGACCGAAATGAATCAGTCAGAAAAAAGCTAAAAAACATATGATTTCACCCATATGAGAATAGAAAACTGAAACTTATAGACATAGACAAAAGTATGGTGGTTATCAGAGGGGAGGGCGGGGCAAAGTGATAGCAAAGGGTAAATAGAACAAAATATATGGTGTTGCAAAATGATTTGCCTTTGGGTGGTGGACATGCAATGCAATGTGCAGATCATGTATCATAGAAATGTACACTTGAAACCTGTATGATCAGTCAGAAATGTGTTTCTTTCATCTGTATTGCTAACATGTTCCAGCTAGGAGAATTATTTCATGATTTATTATTTGCTTAAGCTTGTAAGAAAGGGTCTTTATGTTTTTGTTTTTATTTTACACAATGGATAAAAATAATCATGCTCTATAGTGCCTTTACGGATTTCATCATTTTATGCTATAGCTGTTCATAACTAATGAACAGATAGAAATTGGTCAAATTCCCACAAGAGCATAATAGGACAGTATCAGAATGAACACAATTTATTCAGTCATCAGTTTGCAGAAGGATTTGCAGCTAAATAAGGTAGTGTCTAATGAGAACAGCACTCAGGAAGTACCCAGTTATCTCAAAATTATCTCATGGGAATATTGGAACCACTCAGCCAGATAGATTTTTGAACACTCAGATGATAAAAAAATACTAATCATAATAGTTACAGTATACTATTACTATTGTACACATATATAAACCATCTAACTCTAAATATAATATACTAGGGGCCCAGGGCACAAAAATTTGTGCACTCGGCAGGGGGGGGGGGAGTCCCTCAGCCCGGCCTGTGCCCTCTCACAGTCTGGGACCCCTTGAGAGATGTCCACCTGCTGGTGTGCCTGGCCAGCCTGGGTGAGGGGCTGATGGCTGTCTGCAGGCTAGCCAAACACCCCAATGGGGACCCTCACCTCATGGGAGTGTGACCAGCCTAGGTGAGGGGCTTAGGGTCGTTTGCAGGCTGCTCACAGTCCCTTCAGGGTTCGGGTTCCTATTGGGGTGCCTGGCCAGCCTGGGTGAGGGGCTGAGGACCGTTTTCAGCCTGTCCACAGTACCCATTGACCCAATGTCCCAGCAAAGCTGGCTGGAGTCAGGTTTCTTGGGTTTATTTATCTTCTATAATTGAAACTTTGTTGCCTTGAGTGGAGGCCTAGACAGGCAAGGAAGCCTCCTGTTTGCTCCAGCTCCATGGCTTCTATAATTGAAACATTGTTGCCTTGAGCAGAGACCCAGCCAGCCTAGGCAGGCAGTTTCCTCCATAACTGAAGCTTCCTGTTTGCTCTAGCTCTGTGGCTCTGGCTGCCATCTTGGCTGGGTTAATTTGCATACAACCACTCTGATTGGCTGGTGGGCATGGCTTGGCTGATGGGAATGGTTTAGGTGTCTTGGAGTGATAGTTAATTTGAATATTACCCTTTTATTAGATTAGATACTAGAGGTCCAGTGCATGAAATTTGTGCATGGGGGGGGTTTCCCTCCTCAGCCCAGCCTGCACCCTCTCTAATCCAGGACACCTTGGAGGATGTCCAACTAAAATCGAGGACCACTGGATGCTAACCACTCACCTGCCTGCCTGCCTAATTCCCCCAACTGCCCTCCCCTACAGCCTGATCACCCTCAAAGGCACTCCTGAATGGCCTGGGTGCCCCCAACTGCCTTCCCTGTATGCTTGGTCACCCGCAACTGTCTTCCCCTGCCAGCCTGATTGCTCCTAACTGCCTCTGCCTCAGCCCCCACCACAATGGCTTTGTCCCGAAGAAATTTAGATGTCCAGAAGATGGCTGGTCTACCCAGTCTAATTAGCATATTACACTTTTATTAGTATAGATAGATTATATAGAATAGGATTGCTTAAATGAGGAGGAAAGCCTTTTTTTTACCAAGAGTTGATGCTCTTGGCAGACAAAAATATATAACCATGGTATCTGGACTGCTAGTCATCCATATACACTACTAGAGGCCTGGTGCACAAAAATTTGTGTACTAGGGAGGTCCCTCAGCCCAGCCTGTGCCCTCTCGCAGTCTGGGACCCCTCAGGGGATGTCCACCTGCTGGCATGACTGGCCAGCCTGAGTGAGGGTCTGATGGCTGTTTGCAGGCTTGCCAAGCCCCCCAGTGTGCACCCTCACCTCATGGGGGTGTAGCTAGCCTGGGTGAGGGGCTGAGGGCTATTTTTAGGCTGCCCATAGTTCCTTCAGGTTTTGGGTCCCTACTGGGGTGCCTGGGCAGCCTGAGTGAGGAGTTGAGGGCCATTTCAGGCTGCCCATAGCCCCTTCAGGGTTCGGGTCCCTACTGGGGTTTCTGGCTTGAAGCAGCTATCTGGGATTTATTTAACTTCTATAATTGAAACTTTGTTGCCTTGGTCCCCGGCTTGAAGTCTGGGTTGACCCTGGCAACCCAAGGCCCCCACCCAGCAGGTATCTGAGGTTTGTTTATCTTCTATAATTGAAACTTTGTAGCCTTGACTAGAGCTCAGGGCCCACAGGGCCCTGGCTTCCTCCCTTGCCTGGGGCAACTCCAGCTCTGTGGCTGCCGCATTTAGTTGAGTTAATTTGCATATTTGCTCCTGATTGTTTGGTGGGCGTGGCTTGTGGATATGGCTTGTGAGTGTAATGGAGTGAGGGTTTATTTGCATATTGCTCTTTTATTAGATTAGATACTACTAAACCAGTTATTAAAAACTTGAACCGCTTTCTTACACCTTACATCAAACAGCTGTTGCCTTTAAAACTTCTCAGCATCCACCTTAGGTTCATCCTTCTCAGTTCACCCAGATTAGGTTCTGATTAGGTCAGTATCAAAAGCTCTACCTGCTATGCAGCCATTGGCTCCTCTGGGAAATCCAGAATGGCCCTGCCTTCACATTGGTTCACATCCCCAGTCCGCTACCAAGAGTATCTTTGGCCACTCTGAGAAGCGGCCCCTCGGGTCTGTGCTGGTGGCAAATTTGAATGCTCATCTCACATCTAACCTTTTTACAGTGTAAGCTCCCATCAAGTCCAGCATTTGTCTTGTTCATTCTTAACTCACTGATAGATATTACCTGTGTCTGTGTATCTGTGCTAACACCACATGGTGACTGTTCAAATGGTCGTTTCAACTGTCACAGTCACTGCCTCATATATATATATATATATATATATATATATATATATATATATATACTAATAAAAGAGAAACATGCAAATTGGTGTCACTCCATTACGC
>PVJC01046053.1:0-13462 GCA_004026665.1 Murina feae
CATGCCCACCAGCCAATCAGAGCAGCTGTATGCAAATTAGCCCAGCCAACATGGCGGCCGCCACTCACGGACCTGAGTAAACAGCCCTTTCCATTGCGGCAGGAGCGAAAGTGAAGCTGCGCCCCTCAGCTCAGCTCCGATTAAACTGCCTCTAGCGAAACACAGCTTTTTGAAACATTGTAACAATCATAGAATCCTCGGAAGCTGAAGGAAAGAGCAGCTCCGGCCTAACCAGTAAAAGTAACAATTGTTTCATTATAGACGCCGCGAGGTGAAGCAGAGGAGGCTTCGTTAGTTAGAAGGCCGCCTTAAAGGAACAGTGTATCAATTATAGAAGATAACCCCAGGCCTTCAAGGAACAGCATCAATTATAGGAGAAAAAACTCCAGAACCTGTGTCCAGCCAGCCTTGCTGGGACGTTGGGTCAATGGGAGCTGTGGGCAGCCTTAAAGCCCCTCACCCAGGCTGGTCAGACACGCCAGCAGGTGGGCATCCCCTGAGGGCTTCCAGACTGTGAGAGGGCACAGGCCAGGCTGAGGGGCCTCCCAAGTGCACAGAGCGGCTGCAGGGCGGGACAGCGCAGGACCCAGGACCTGTGAGTGGGAAAGAGGCGGCAGGGTTGGAGGGCACCGGGGAGCGGGTAAGAGGCGGCAGGGGGGGTCTCGGCCTGCTTGGTGGCTGCCCAGGCCCTTTGCGGGGCACCGGGGAGGGGAAAGCAAGGCTGCAGGGGCCGGGGTCCTGCTTGGCAGCTCCCCAGACCCCTTGGTGGCACCGGGAAGTGGGAAAGGAAGGCAGCAGGGGACGGATGAGTGGGGAAGAGTTGGCGGCCTGCTTGGCGGCTTCCCAGGGCCCTTCCGGGGATCAGGGAGCAGGAAAAGGCTGGCCTGACCACGAGGCGGTATTTTCCCTGCTTTCTGGTGGCTGGAGGAAGATGGGCAGTAGGCAAGCTTGGGAGGCAGGCCGCACCCAGCCCTGGCCACGCTCAAAAAAGAGAACAACATGCAGGGGAGGGCAAGAATCTGAGAGATCATCATAGAGGGGGTGCCTGCTCCAAGCCTCCACGGTGTGCCTGGGGGCAGGTCCCCAGCAGGTAGACACACACAGGAGGACTGCTCCGAGCCTCAGATGCGGCTGGGGGCAGGTCCCCAGTGGCGACACACACACATACACACACACACACACACACAAAAGGCGCCTGGCAGACTGGGACCATCATAGGACATCCACTGAGGGGTCCCAGACTGTGAGAGGGCACAGGCCGGGCTGAGGGACCTCCCAGTGCACAGAGCGGCTGCAGGGCGGGACAGCGCAGGACCCAGGACCCGTGATGGGAAAGAGGCGGCAGGGTTGGAGGGCACCGGGAAGCGGGTAAGAGGCGGCAGGGGGGGTCTCGGCCTGCTTGGTGGCCGCCCAGGCCCTTTGCGGGGCACCGGGGAGCGGGAAAGCAAGGCTGCAGGGGCCGGGGTCCTGCTTGGCAGCTCCCCAGACCCCTTGGCGGCACCGAGACGTGGGAAAGGAAGGCAGCAGGGGATGGGTGAGTGGGAAAGAGTTGGCGGCCTGCTTGGCGGCTTCCCAGGGCCCTTCCGGGGATCAGGGAGCAGGAAAAGACTGGCCTGACCACAAGGCAGGATTTTCCCTGCTTTCTGTTGGCTGGAGGAAGATGGGCAGTAGGCAAGCTTGGGAGGCAGGCAGCACCCAGCCCTGGTCACAGCGCAGAAAAAGAGAACAACATGCAGGGGAGGGCAAGAGTCTGAGAGATCAGCATAGAGGGAGTGCCTGCTCCAAGCCTCCACAGTATGCCTGGGGGCAGGCCCCCGGCAGGTAGACACACACAGGACGACTGCTCCGAGCCTCAGATGCGGCTGGGGGCAGGTCCCCAGTGGCGACACAAACACACACACACACACACACACACACACACAAAAGGCGCCTGGCAGACTGGGGCCATCATTGGACATCCACTGAGGGGTCCCAGACTGTCAGAGGGCACAGGCCGGGCTGAGGGACTCCCTCCACCCCGAGTGCACAAATTTTTGTGCACCGGGCCCCTAGTTGAAATTATAAGCTGTCACTCTGGTTCAGGCCCTATGTAAGTGACTTACACCGGTTCAATGATTTGATCATCATAGAACCCCTATGAGGGAAGTATAATTATTCCCATTTCACAGATGAGAAAGGTAAGACACTAATATTTAAGTAACTTGCCCAAGATTTTAAAGCCAAAAGGAGGCAGAGGCCGAATTTAAACTCAGCAGACTGGCTAAGGCAGGGATCTTGGTTAGGAGCCTAGTGCAATGGCCCCAGATAAAGCTCCTGAGAGGACCGGACCTAAGGCAGCAGCAATGGAGCTAGAGAAGAATCACTCCCAGGTTCCTAGATCTGAGCCCAATGTTCTTGACATTAGTTTTCCGTGGGTTTTTGTGTGCATGTGTGTGTTTTTAGTTTTGCTTTTATATCTAAACATAGATCTCAAAACACTTGTGGTGATTTGAATAGTGTTCCCCCAAAATTCACATCAAACCAGAATCTCTGAATGTGATCTTCTTTGAAAACAGGGTCTTTGCAGGTGTAATTAGTTTTTAAGATGAGGTCATACTCATTTAGATTGGGCCCTAATAGGATGACTGGTGTCCTTGTAAGAAGAGGAAAGGACACACAGAGAAGAATGTGAAAATGAGGACTGATAGAATGATGCACATGTAGGCCAGGAACTTCCAAGGACCCAGCAGAAGCTAGAAAGAAGAAAGGAAGAATTTGTCCCAGATTCTTCAGAGTGAGCATAGCCCTGCTGACACCTTAATTGCAGACTTCTAGCTTCCAGACTGTGAGAGATTAAATTTCTGTTGTTTTAAACCAAAATGTTTGTGATAATTTGTTACATCAGCCCCAGGAAACTAATACAGCTTTCTTTTCTCAAGTTAAATTTCTACTCCTGGTTATATTCTCATATACTTATAATTGCATGCAAATAAACGCATAGTTTTGAAGGAAACATCATTCATGATTGATGACCTCATGAGGCTGCCATCTTTATTGCATTTCACTGACATTTGCCCAATAGACTAACCTCATTTGGACTCCCTGGGGCAAATCTTGCTTTCACCTTCATCTTGTTACCCACACTTTTAATATTTCAGGTTCCAAAAACAGAGTCCTTTTTACCCTAGCCTGGCAGTAATATGAAGTTAAGACTTACTTTATGACCGGAACTTCTACCTCTATGCTTGAAAATGGTATAAAAATAGTGCACGCCTGCTTTCGGCCTGACTTTTGCATTGACCCAGGACTTGACAGAGCCTGCTCTTATTCAAGACCAGAAATAGCAGGAGCTGTTTGCAAAGCACATGATAAGCAACATAAGCAATCAAACTAAAAGGAGTCTTTTCACATCTTATTTGAAACCCTGTGTTTTCACAACATAGAATGGTTGGATTTTAGAGCTAGCCAGATAGAATTGACATGTAACTGCTATGTAACAAGAGGAGTTATAATCCTTTTAATTCCTACCAATACAGTGGCATTGATTTAACTTTAACCATATGTTATTTATTCTTTTCTCTGCAAACTATTTTCTTGTTGACGTGACAATTATATTTGTTACCTACTTCACAAATGCTGTGGGGTTGGTTTTGTTTATCATTTTTTAAGAGCAATGAACTTTGTGAGTCATCTTTTTGTGGTTTTTGTGATTAAAAGCTTGCTTCTGCATCTGGTCGGGGCTGCAGTGTCAGTCCTCACTTCAGTGGGGTGCTGGCGCTGCAGTTAGCAGGCCAGCTTAATAAATCCTCACTTGCTGCTTAAGACCTAAAAAAAAAAAAAAAGAAAAAAGAAAAGAAAAGAAAAGCTGGAAACCAATATTTCTGAGGTTTTCTGGAGCTGCCTATTCAAACTTATCAGTCACAGAGACCCCTTATGCACGCGGATGCGTGCACACACACACACACACACACACACACACACAAGCACTCTCACAAGAGTTTGAGATGCAACCTGATGGTGAAGAGGGAGACTTGGTGACCCAAGCAGTTCTGCTCAGAGCATCTTCTCCACATTTGCTACTCTGATCCTAGACAATGTAATTTATTTTATGCTTTCCAGTGAGCAGGGCTGTTGTAAGTTATCCTCCAGAAACACACATGCACTATAACAAAGTCAGTACCATTTTGCCCTTCAAATTCACTTCTGCAATGTTTTTATGGTTGCTGCTTTGATGAATTAATTATATCAGGAGACAGCATGCAGGCCTTAGAGTCAGTAATGCAGAGGTTCTAGACATTTAGATTTTATCTCCTTTGCATAGAAGTCCCTCAATCCTCTGTGTCACATGATCTTCATTTTATTTTATTGTAACACTTAGCTGAGTTTCATTGTTTATTAATTTACTCATTGATTTATTTTCTGTCTGTCCAGAGTAGCAGATTCTTACCTACCTAGTTCACTGCATAACCTACAGAGCCTAGAGCTGTGCCTGTTGCCAATCAAATGTTGTTGTTTTATTGTTGACAGTGTTACAGATTTCCTCCTCCCCTTTATCCACCTCCTCTCAGCCCCTGCCCCACCCCAGGCTTTCCCCACACTGTTGTCTGTGTCCATTGGTTATGTGTATACATTAACTTTGGTTAATCTCAAATGTTTGTTCAATGAATGAACCAATCAAGCAAAGTAGATATCCCAGGAACCACAAAGAGTGAGGATTGAGAGAAAGAAGCTGTGATAGAAGCTAAATACAGTTGAAAACAGGTTCTTTAGCAGAGGTGTAGAAGCAAGGACTTTACTTTTTTTAATAAATCTTTATTGTTCAGATTATTATAGTTGTTCCTCTTTTTCTTCCCCATAGCTCCTCTCCACCCTGTTCCCAGCCCACCCCCTGCTTTACCCCTCCCCACTGTCCTCATCCATAGGTGTACGGTTTTTGTCCAGTCTCTTTCCACACCCGCAACACCCTTCCTCCGCCCAAGAATTGTCATTGCACCCCCTTTCTATGCCCCCGATTCTATTCTATTCACCAGTTTATTCTGTTCGTCAGATTTTTTATTCACTTGATTTTTAGACTCACTTGTTGATAGATATGTATTTGTTGTCACTTTGTTGTTCATAATCTTTATCTTTAACTATTTTTCCTTCTTCTTCCTCTTCTTAAAGAATACCCTTCAGCATTTCATATAATACTGGTTTGGTGGTGATGAACTCCTTTAGCTTTTTCTTTATCTGTGAAGCTCTTTATCTGACCATCAATTCTAAAACGATAGCTTTGCTGGGTAGAGTGATCTATGCAGGTCAGAAGTGAGTGGCAAGAAATATTCAAAGTGATGAATGAAAGTAAAGACTTTATTGGAGACCTGGGGGGAAATACCGGGTAATTTTAGAAAAGGGTTGTCAACAATCTGCAGAGACAAAGGAGGGAGGCATTCAGGGCCTGGGCACAAAGCAGTGATGTGTCAGGGACGAAAGGACAATTCCTAAAGTTATGTCATTTGGGTAGGTGTGTGGAGAGGTGGGGGGTGGTGAGGGGTATGGAAGCTGAACATTTCCGAAGCTTGCCTATAAAATGTGACAAGTAAATCAGACTTTCAGGAAAGGAAATTGCTGAATTCCCAAGTACCATTTCTAGGGCCTGTACAACAAAAAAATATGCATTTTGAAATTCTTTGTTTATGTATATACTCCATGGAAAAGGGCATTATAATATAGCAGTGGTGGGCAATGCAATAACACTAATAACAGTTGTTAGGGGGAAAACAACTTAAACTTTGAAATAAAATGACTAACACATTCTAGCAAATATTCAGATTACATTACCTGGCTCTGGGATGTGTTCTTTCTATATCTGATCCCACATGGCTTTATATAGGAAACAAGAGAGGCTTATTTCACCCAAAATATCCCAGGTATGTATTTCCAGATGAAGAAATTTTAGGAAGAAAGCAGAGTATATCACTGTGCTGAAAGAAAAGTGGAGAACTGTAGCTATATCAACATTACCCGATGTCACCTAGTTACATTAAAAAGTTCCGAATAAATAGCTCTAGGGGAAAAAGTCATTTTCCTTTTTTGAGTTAATATGTCTCTGTGCTGTTGTCTGGGCGTCTTTTCAATTTTCCTTTGTTGACTTGGCTGTTTTTGGATTGGAGGCTTCTTTTTTTCTTATCTGTGGGGAGGAATGCTTTTCTAAGGAGCTTGATGACATTGCTGGGATGGCAAGGCTTGTGTGGATTTACCACAGAACACAAAAGCCTGTGTCGCCCATATTCATCGGAACAATGTCCTATTGTGCCCCATGGCTCACCAAATGTGGCGATGAGATGAATTTGACAACATGGGGAGCTGCCACCCCCACCTGTCCTGCCTCTATATCTCCGCTGGCAATGTCACCCTCCCTCCAATACTGGCTCTTTATGGCCAAGACCCTGAGCACTCATTCAGCAAAATGCTCTGATGAACTCCTTAGCTTGGGAAGAGCATGACCAAGATGTCAAAGGGAGGGAGTGTGTTACTAACCATGTGGTGTTCATGGCACTGTGCTTCTCCTTTATGCACCCTTTCTTGAAAGTTCTGAATCTGATGAGCAAGACCCAATAGGGAGGAGAGAAGGGAGAGAGCAGAGGAAACTAGACAACTGGACAGAAGATGGAAGAGGGGTATGATGACTGAGAGATTTCCAGGAAGGGGGGAAAGACTTTAACTGTGACATTGTTATAAATAATAGTTAAGTTACTATATTAGTTAAGATTATATTCACTGCAGGTAATAGAAAATTGCATGAACAGTGGCTTAACAAGTTCAGCATTTATTTTTCACACAAAATTCTGGAAGAAGTTAAGACTTTACAGTGTCATTAATGAACTAGAGTTCTGTCTGCTCTACCCTCCTCAGTTTGCCATCAATATTAAAGAAATCTTTTTTCATTCTAATACAATAGCCAATCTATGTAAGAAGCCAAAATAATCAGAAGATTGTGTGGAGAACTTGGACTCAGGTCAGGAAAGCAACTTGAGTATCCATCTTCAGTCCATCCAGGCCCATCAGCATACAGGCCACTTAAGTAAGCATGCCAAGGCACATTCTTCTAACTCGGGGCTCCTCGAGACCTGCCAGCATTCACCGCTTCACCTCGGTGACTGTGGCGTTACTCCACTTCCACTCTTAACCAGCTCCTGCTGATTGACACATTCTTCCTGTGCATTCACCAGTTAATCCACCATATCAACCTGGGGGCCATTCCATCTCTCACATGATTTTATGTCTCTTCTGAATCACTATGTGTGTGCTGTTTTATAGCTTTCTCAAGACCAATCTGATTTTCCTTTTCCTCACCCCCACCCCCACCCCCAAATATGTTTTCGGTTGCCTCAATGCCTGTGCCTTAGACAGTTTACATTCCAGTTGTTGCTTTTCTTGGGTATCTGTGAGTCTCCAGCTTGACATGTCACTTTGGTGTTTGGTGGATAGGTCCATTGGTAGTTGAATGAATGAGTGAATGAATGAGTGAGTAAATGAATGAATGAAATGTCAGAGTGGAAGGAAAAATTAGAAAAAATACATATAAATTTTGCAGACTATGTGTTCTGGGTAGAGTGAGTTTAAAATCAAATTCAAAATCAGATTCGAGTCCTGGCTCTGCTACTTTGGAA
This sequence comes from Murina feae, assembly GCA_004026665.1. Taxonomy (NCBI): domain Eukaryota; kingdom Metazoa; phylum Chordata; class Mammalia; order Chiroptera; family Vespertilionidae; genus Murina; species Murina feae. The sequence continues at coordinate 7,632 of PVJC01046053.1, forward strand.
AGCACCATGAGACGATCACTTCACCTCTTTAAGACAAAGATTTTTGGATAATATCTATAAGATAGGGAGAGTAAAACTTACTTCACAGAACTGTGTGAGAATGACTTACCAAATGCAATAGTCCCTAGTGTAATGCCTGACCCACAATAGTGTCTTAATGGAAAGTTTTCTCCTGCCTTCTGCAAGGCTAAGGCATCTTTTTTCACCTGAATTGTTTATAGTTATAAATAGTTTGCAGTCTCATTTATTAAATTATGCAGCTGATAGCAATATTATTATAGATGACTTGGTAAAAAATCATTTATTGTTTGAATGTATATTTTATAAGAAAAGTTTTCAAATAATTTTAGATCACAAAATTTTATAGTTGACCTTATTGTTCAATACCATGGCTCTAATAAAAGGTTTTCCCCATAATTATAAGCATTACATAAACCTATTCACTTTGTAAGCTGTATCCCTTTTACATAACAATTTTTTCAGAGGCTTCATAAGTTTTGAAATGGGGAATTACTTCATTTGAACTCATGTCTTATGTTTTCTATACTTAGGGAAAACATGTCTGTCCTTAAAAGTATTGTACCTTCCTATTTGTTGGTCTCAGAATAGTCATACATTATAAAAAATTAAAAGCTTCTGACCCAGGCTTCAAGTAATAATCACCTGAGGAGGTAAAATTCCAATGCCCGGCCCCACTCCAGATCAGAATCTCTGAGGCTGGAGCCAGAGGGAATCATCTGTTTTCAATCTCCCAGATACCAACATGCAGCCAAAGTTGTCAGCCACTAATCTATCCCTCCCTCTATGTTTAACATATGAGGGGGAATGAAGCCCAGAGGTTAAACAACTTGTCCAGTGCCCCTTAGCTGAACTGGAACTGAAACCCAGTTTTTCCACCTCCAAACCAATCTTCCAAGCTATTTAGGATGTGCAGTTTTCTTGATGCATACAAAAACTTCGCCATATGGAATATTGCTTAAATTAATTTAAATGGATGGATATAAAGAGAATATCGAGAAGGATTAAAGTATTAATTTTCAATTAAGCAGATTTTATGTATTAGATATGGTAACCCTTTCATCATTAGATCTTCTTTGTGAGGTGAACATTACCATTTCCACATATAACATGAGGAAACTGAAATGCAAAGAGGTCAATGGACTTGTATTAGGTCACAGAGCTAGTGAATGGCAAAGTAAGGAAATAAACCCAAATCATAGGACACAGTTCTTTCTTTTTCCTCCCTAAAAAAATCTTATATTTGATAGTGGGTGAGAATGGCACCTTCGATAGAGAATGGGGAAGGGTTTCTCCAAAGACATGACATTTGCAGTGAGATATGAAGGCTAAGAGGCAGCCACAGACTGAGGTAGAGGAAAAACATGTGAGGCAGAGGACTCAGTTTATGTAAATAGCTGAAATAGCAGTTTTTCATAGGAGATGAATAAAAAAGAGGCCAGAGTGCATAGTTGTGTGTGTGTGTGTGTGTGTATTGTGAACACATGCGTGCATGCACATACTGAATGATGACAAAGTGTAACAGCTAGACAAGTATCCAGAAATTAGGATGGAGAATTAAGGTGAAAAAATTTCCTTCATGTCATATTTTGAGGTGTCCTAACTCTCTCTCATAGCCCCATATCTTCCCCCATCTCAAACACACATAATATGGGAGAGATTTTAATACCGACTTCCAAAAGGCGCAGCTTGATCTTAGTTCAGAATGTCATAACAATTGACTTTTGCCTATGCTTGGTTCATGGATGGTTTTTATAAATTCAGCTATCTGGAAACCATTAGCAAAGAAGGCTCCTATATTTTTATGGAAAGAAAAGAAATATAATATACTGTCTAAATTGAGACTCCCTGAGCCCAGCCAGTGTGGCTCAGTGGTTGAGCGTTGACTCATGAACCAAAAGGTCCTCAATTTGATTCCCAGTCAGGGCTCAATCACCAGTTGGGGGCATGCAGGAGACAGCCGATCGATATTTCTCTCTTATCAATGTTTCTATCTCTCTATCCCTTTCCTTTCCTCTCTCTATAAAATCAATAAAAACATATTGAAAAATATAAATTGAGACTCTCAGAAAATAAAATTATTTGGATGCCATGAATATAAAACCCTGTTTTGCCCTTAATTTCTAAGTCATAGTAGCAAGACAAACTGTTGAATACATTTTTAACTCTATGGAGAAAGCTAATGTTTATATTCCAAACTAGAGGCCCAGTGCATGAAATTTGTGCACAGGTAGGGTCCCTAGGCCTGACCAGCAATCAGAGCCAATATGTGGGGTGACTGGCAGGGAGATCAGGACCCCTGCTCACACCTGCCTTGACCTGGCACCGCCCACTCACCTGCTCCACCCTTCCTCCTCAGTCCTGCTCTCGTTTGGGGCCCATTAGGGCCAACAGCACCTCCACTGCCGCCCACTGCCAACACCATGTGGTGACGCCCACCATGTTCCCTGCCGCCCCCTGGTGGTCAGCGCACATCTAACTCCCAGTTGATCAAACTCCTGCCTGTGGGGACAATCTGTATATTAGCCTTTTATTATATAGGATATATTTAAATATTTGGTTGTTTTTCTTCCATATTCTATGTCTCATCTGATAGCCTTTCTCTTTACCACATCCATTGATTTCTCAAATTCACTGTTCACAAAACTTGCAAAATCTTGTTTTAAATTCAGGCTTCTTGCTGTGGTTTCTGCATTGGTAGGAGAAGATCTTGCCATGTCCTTCCTTTGACTTTTGGAGCACAATAAGATATTGGAGCTTTCCTCTTGCACCAGTATTTTGGAATCAATGTTCTTTTTTAGGTGACTTACAAGTAAATCAGATCTTGAATGAAACAGATCTTTAAGTAAACACAGCTCTTAAAATGACTATAAAATGCTACCTCCTGGCCATTGCAGAGTCATGAATCAGAGCATTTCAATGATGAGTCCTTGTGTTGTTTTTTTTATCTTAATTTAGAATTTTTTCAATTGACTTTGAGCTGCTATTACCACTCAACCTACCTCTCATGTTTTTATATGCCTTAAAACTTGTTACTACCTTATAACTAGGAGACCATAGCTGCAGGGTTCCAATTACTCTGGCAAAGAAAACTTATTACATTGTCTGCAACTGAGCATGTAATTAATGTCTCTATTTCAAGGCCATTTCAGCAAATTCAAAACCCAAAAACTACCCATGCATATCTAGGGATGCGTAGGAACACTGGTGATGTCTTCGTTACGGTGAACAGCAATGCCAGAGGAATTTAAGAAGAATATGGAGTACTTGTTGTGTGCTGTAAATATTTTATTATAACTAAAAATGTTGTGAAATCACACCTATAACTCTAAGAAGTCTCTTTGGGGATAGAATTGACCTCCACTTTTCCCAGGGAGAGTTTTAAAAATGGATGAGATGTTTTCAGGTTGTTACAATATCTGGGCAGAGGTCAGAAATGCTGAATGTCGGTCTGCAATGCTGTTACACTTTCAAATCCTCCTGGACATTTATGTAGGTAAAAAGCTGGTTAACGTTGTCTGAACTTACGCCTAATTCCATTTTGCAAATAAACACAACGATGTTAATACTAGCTGAATTTTCCAGGAATGAAACCTACTGTGTAAATTGAGACAACTTTAGTTTTATTTGGAACTTTACAAAGAGTTGCTCACCATTAGAAGAAAAAAAAATGCCATTGATGGCAAGCCAATGGTATTTGAGCTGCCAATAAAACATGCCTATATTATTATAAATTTGCAGGAGTAGCAATCTCAAAGATTCTGTGTTTAGGTGCCATCGTCCAACAATTTAATTATATCTTCTAATCAAATGTATCATGCCCAAACATTTACTTATTGAAGTACATTTTTTATGATGAGTTACTTTCCTTATGTTTCCTTTATATTTCAGGTCTTTGAAGACTTGTGTGTTTAGACAGATTACTTTATTCATGAATTTCATTTCAGGATATTAAAGGGGAATTATAAAATAATTATATTTTTAAAGGAGAATTAGGCGAGCTAAGGCTAATGGCCATTCTTCTAAAATATATCACTCCTCCAAGAGGAACGGGGATGCTGTCCATGTGCACATGTGCATTTTAGTGCAAAAAAAGAAAAGGCAGGAAAGGGGCATGAAGAATTGGTCTTGATTTGAGCTCCTACTGTGTGTCAGGCCCTGTGCCCAGCCTTCCAATGCATGGTCTCATTTGTGTGCAAAGCGCTGAGAAATGCCACGTGTGCTCTGACTCTCGGCCTGGAGTGCCACATTCGGAGCTGTCTGCTTGACATTTGGCGAGCAGAGATGGAGTGGAAAAGAGTAAATGAATATTCTCGACATTGCTGGAATGCTAAACTTATTTTAAAGTTCTATTAAATACGTGCCAGTCTCAGAGCCGGATTTAGGGTGGCTAATGAAATTTTCACAAAGAAATATTATCATGATATTTGAAAAAAAAGTCATAGTAGAGGCACATGCATTCATATGCATATGAACATCAGTGAAAGCTGGGAAGCCGGTACTCCCTATTTATAGCTTTGGGACACATCCGTAAGTGATAAATGAACTCTGAAATGCTACACATAGTTTATATCTACTTTTAGCTATGGAGTTGTGTCAAAAGTAGTATCTCCCACTAAGCCAAATCTCAGGCATTTAGAAAGCACAAAAAATTTAAATTTCTAAAAGGAAACAAAAAGAAAACCAAAGACTAAGATATATCACCATCATGAATCCGACACAAAATTATTTTCAAAAAGTACAGTATGAAAAATAAACATCACCAGAATTCAGTACTAATCCTTCTTTGTTGGTTGATTCAAGTTTTAAAAAACTGAGCAAAGGGGACCTTTCTGATACAGAGATAGTCTAGTCATTTTTAAGCATTGGAGATAATTTTACTATATAATATTTCAGAGAAGTCAATTGAAACATATTAAAACTTTGAATAAGTGACAGAGAGCTTTCTTTTTTAAATGCCCAGGAAAGGCTGAGGGGGTGTTTAATGAGGACAGTGATCCTTGCATCTTGTTTTTTACTGACCAGGATATGCCTTAAAAAGAATACAGACAACGTAGGAGGGGTTGACTTCAGGAAAGAGGGTCCCTATGCTGAAAAAGTGGCATATTGCAGTCCTGCTATAAATTTGGAGATAACTAGAATCAATCATTTTAAACCACTCTTTCTTGGGTTTCCTTTGTCACAAGTTATAGAAACACAAATAAAATTCTTTGAAGCAAAAATGAGAATGTGCTAGCTCACTGAATTGGAAGTCCTAGGGTCCTACTTGCTTCCTGCATAGCTCGGACTCAAGCTTTGTTGTTAGATTGATGTCTGTCTCTCTCTTGTTCCACTTCTTGGCTCTGCTGTTCTTCGTCTGAATTAGCTTCAGTTGAGAGTAGACTCTGTTGGTAGGTTGGTTGGTAGAAGTGCCAGGCTTCAATTATCCTTATCCAAGCAGAATGAAAAGCTTCTTTTCCAAAAAATATGAATAAATAAATAAGTATCTTACTTTACCAATTTAGGTCACATGTTCATGAAGCAAATACTGTGGGCTGAGGCTAATTGGCCAGACCAAAATCATGTGCCTTCATGGGGGAAGGGTTTTAGCTCCATCAGAACCCGAAACAAATGCACTGAGATTGGAGGAGATGTGATTCTATATCCTCCAAATGCTGGTGGTCCAACCCAGGAGGAACAGGCAGATATTAAGAAAATCTGTCTTACATATACTACAGCTACATAAATCCTAATTGTATTCATCTTCCTCTTGAGATGTAAGAATGCAGTTAGGAAATGTCAGAATTTTAGAACCGAAAGAGACTTTGTAAATT
>PVJC01046054.1:0-13454 GCA_004026665.1 Murina feae
GAGCAGTCCAGTGTCTCAGGCCCTAGGCAATGCTCTGCCCATGGGTTCAATATCTCACAGACTCCTTTCTAAGCATAGGACCCTAAGCCACAAACTGCAAGTTCACTTTCAGCACCATGTTTCAACATCTATTTCCTATCTCCTAAGCTTTTCCAAAACTAGAGGAAAACTGAGGTCTATGGAAGTTCAGGCAATAGTCTGTTATTTACCCATGTAACAGCCAAGCAAAGCTGAAGCTTGTAGCATTTCAGAAAGAGAAATATTTCTCCAGTGCTCACTGGGTACTTTACCAAGAGGGACAGTGCCTATTGGCTTAGGGGAGGGAGGACTTCAGGAGCAGGCCATTTAGGGAATTATCTAAGAATCACAGTACACAGAAGCTCTTCATAGGCAAGGAAAAGAGGATTGGGTAGGGAAGAAAGACCCTTTGTACAACCTGATTCTCCCTCATCATAAACGAGGAATCTAAGAAATAGGGCCACGTGGCATTGATGTCTGGGGTCATCGGCATTGCCACCTTCCTCAGACATTATCACATCAAGCATGAGCTCGCTTTGTGACCGCTCCCAGAGTTTTCGTCTCACTTTCTGTCTCATCCAGGGATTGTGTCTCAGCTAAATGTCCTTTATTCAGTCCCCAGATATGCCCATTCACTAAATCATGTATACATCCCTCCCCCACCCCCACCCCCACCCCCGTCCTGCCTCTCCCTTCCTCTCCTCCAGTGAGGCCACCTCTATTTTCTTCTCATCAGAAAATAACAGACTAAAATGTAGATATAGCCAACATTAAAAAATAGGAACATGTTTGAAATTTACACTCATACTCCTCCATGTACTTCCTGCACCCACGCACACAGCTTTCTCCAGTTTTTTTTTTTTTAGCCCTGGCTGAAGAACCAGCACACCCCCTTTCCTAAAGAGGCTTCTCTCCGGCTGTGTGTATGAGTACAGGGGCCGCTGTCCTATTGCTATTTTCCTCCTGTCTCTGTCCCCTTTAGCCCGCGGCGGCATTGTGGAAGGTTAACAGCACACTTAAGAAGCCTGCTCTGACAGAGCAGGGGCAGCCTGCCCAGGCTGTAATCACCACCCTCCGTCCATCTGCAATGGCTGTGTAGCAACACGTCCTGTGGGTAATCTGAAAATGAAAGTGGTGAAAGAAAAGCAGGGATTTGTGTTGCTGAATGGGATTTTTTTTCTTTTTCTGGAGTTACGTGACTTGCAACTCAATCAGCATATAAGACTAAAATAAAATATAAATTCCAGCCATTAACCACCGTAGATGCCTTATCCATATATTTTTTTAAATGTTAAGCTTTTCACAAACTATGCATTTGTGGTAGATTGAAAAATAGCCTCATTGCCTCTCTTCCCCCCGATCCCTGTAGGCACGCCCCTTCAATGTGAATTTGAAGTTCTTCCCATCCAGAGGTGGAGTCTGTGGCACCACACTTGGAATCTGGGCTTGGACATGTGACTTGATTTAGACAAGGAGACTAGCCAATATGAAGCAAGCAGAGACTTGCACATTCTTTTTGTGCACTGGGGGTGGAGATACCTCAGCCTGGCCTGCACCCTCTTGCAGTCTGGGAGCCCTTGGGAGATGTCTGACAGATGCTGAACCCAGCTTCTGGTGCACTGACCACCGGGGGCTAGCTCCTGCATTGAGCATCTGCCTCCTGGTGGTCAGTATGTATCATAGCTTCCGGGTGTTACACTGTTCGGTTGATTTGCATATTAGCCTTTTATTATATAGGATAGGATGGTTACAACCCTGAGATTACCATTTAAAAGAGCCCCAGCTGGCCTGCTAAAGGATGAGCGGGCATACGGAGGAGGTCTGAGGTATCCTAGCCAGCCATGCCCCAGTCAACAACCTCCCAATAACCAGACACGTGAATGAGGCCAATCAGCCTCCAGTCAAAATGCCAGCTGACATCAGAGAATATCAATATGCCCAGCAAAGAACAGCAAAGCCAGCCTAGACAAGAACCACCTATCCAGCCTACAGAATTATGACATAAATAAGTGCTTATTGTTTTAGCAGATATGGTTTGGAATGATTTGTTATACAGCAATAGCTCACTGATATAGCACTTGACAAATAACTGCTAATTCAGATGTCTAATATAAGTATGAGAATGCAAATTATTTATATTTAGAATCCAGTAAAGAGAACGTTGTTAAATAGAATAGGAAATGGCAGTGGTAAGCAAATAGGTAACCTGATTTTTCTCCTTAAATTTAAAAAAATGGATTTTTTTTAGTACAAAAGCAGCAGAAACAAATTTGTATTCCCAACTGTTGACTCACCTTCCACCCTGACCTGCTCCGTGAAACTGCTGAGTTCATCCTGGGCCTCGTTCAGGAAAGTACTGACCCTGCTGCCCCATGCCAGCATGGAGAGGACTCACAAACTCTCGTTCAGAAAGAATCCAGGGCTCCAGGGCTCCTGTAGGAAGAACAAAGCATTACTGTAGACCCAGGAACAGCACCTGCGGCCCCTGTATTCATATCAGCTGGAGAGAAGCCTCTTTAGGGAAGGGGTGTGCTGGTTCTTCAGCCAGGGCTAAAAGAAACCTGGAGAAAGCTGTGGGTGGGTGCAGGAAGTACATGGAGGAGTATGAGTGTGTAAATTTCAAACATGTTTCTATTTTTTAATGTTGGCTATATCTACGTTTTAGTCTGTTCAAAGAGTTTACCTTCTGAGGAAATGATGATGATATAAATATAGATAAAGCTTTGGCCTCCCAAGTCACAAACTTCCTGAAGATTTAACTTTTCTCAACAGTCTGTCTGCAAATACTTTATAGTAACCAGGTCAACTATGTGATATAATAGTTTTGCTGAGATTAAAATATTTTACTCATTTGAAAGATTTCTAAAGGGAGAACAGCTTATAAAATAAACTGGCATTTTTATACATCTTGGTAGCTCAGGATTATGGTTTTTAAGGAAAAATTTTTTTGTTTTTCTCCCCAACTCAGATTTGTGTTCATTGTCCCCATAGTGTGTGCAAACTTTGATCATCAGAGTTTCTAGTCGTCTCCAAAAAGGAAGACTTGGGCCTCATTCATGGATATTCTGAGCCATTGAAACCTAGAATCCTGTCTTTTCAAAAAGGTGACTCTGTAAATGGGCCAGTTTTTGAAGTTATTGTGGGAAAATGTAATTAATGGATGCAACCATTCAACTGATTTTTCTATAGTCACAATAAAGAGATTATCCCAAAATAACCTTTTTAACAATCCTACGTGAATGCCTCCTCATGGTTAGCAACGTGACTATTTCTGAAGCAAAAACACCACTGTGTTTGCTGGGAAATAAAAATCAGTATCTGTTGCAGGAGTCAGTTGGAGCAAATGCTTTCTTGCACACTGGATACAATTATTTGAGCTCCCACGTGTAGATTAATTCTTCATCGTATATCTGACTTCTAATACTGCCCAATCGCCATTAATAAATGCTCCTGGCCTCTCCCCACCCAGCCGGTCTCCCCAGGGAAGGGGAATGACTTCAACTGATTGAAGAGAAGTTTGATGGGGAAACTGGCATACGAAGCCCCACCCTTTCCTTCTCTGTCCCTTGAAAGAAACTGCGTGTTGTTCCTCCTCTGCCCTCCCAGGCTGTACCTAGCCTGTGGCCTGTGGCGTAAATCTGTCTTATTCTGGAATTTGCACAACACTAGACTGCAGATAAAAGTCACCCGTCTCTTTGCAGATTTTAGCAGTCCTAACGAAAAAAGTTTGGCCTCTACCAGATCCACGCAAGGAAAATGGGTGTTAGGTACGGGCCCTTCTTCAAATATACCAACATGCTTCTGTGAAATTATTCTTTTTATTTCGGTTTTAGAAATTCAACAGCTTACATCCCTTGCCCAAGATGACTTGAGCTATAAGAGGGAACTCAGTCTTGCACACAGTTCCTATGACTTTAAATAATATATTTTAAAAAAGAATGTGGACTTTAGTTAATATAGCAATATAAATTTTATTAATTGTAACAAGTATGCCATACTAATGTTAGGGTTAATAATGGGTGGGGGGGAGGGCGGGGCTGGGTGCAGGGTAAATGGGAGCTCTCTTTTTGTCTTCAGAATTTTCCTGAAAATCTAAAACTGTTCTAAAAAATAAAGTCTATTTTTTAAAACATATAAAATAAATGGCATCGTAAGAAAGAATACTGTTTCTGAATTTTTTTCTGGGTGCAAAATAGTTGGAGTGTATCTTCATTGCCTCACGTCCAGGTCTGGCCAAGTGCAGGGTGAAGAGGCTAGAAGCAGACCTTGATTTGCATCACAGCTCTGTGACTTGCTGCCAGTTACTTGACCTCTCTGAACCCCAGCTTTCTCATCTGTAAAAGGGGAGCAACACCTGAGTAATGAGATGGCCAAATGAATTTAAATAATATGGTAGTGGTTATTATAATTTAGTGTCTAAAACAATAAAAGTGACCAGAACACTGTGCTTAGCATAGACTAAACACACACCCTCTCTCCACCCACCCCATTCTGATTCCGTGTGTCAGGGGTTGGGCCAAGATTCTGCTTTTTAAAGAAATGCTTCCCAGGTGACTCTGATGGATTGGGAACTATCCGTGAAGCCCAACCTGCAAGCAAAGTACTTTAGCTGACTGCCTGGCCGGTAGCCTCACTCACAGTGAGGATTCCAAACCTCACTCTCCCCTGAGGCTTTTTCCCAAGGTAATCTGTGGTCTTCATCTGGCACCGTTCCTTTTACGAATCAGGAACGCTGGCCAGTCCTGAGTGCAAGGAAAGATCTTACCCACTCAGGTTACTCCCTTGTTCGCCTCTCTCTGTTCTCTTAATTCTGACTCCTGAAGAATTCAAATTGGAATCACATCCTGTAGCATATGCTATTTTCAATATTATCACCACACAAGTAATACGTAGAGAGCTGTCATCACAGGAGAAAATAATAGACATTGCAAGTACACATAATATTCTCGTGCCTTGAATTCTACCCACATCCTGTGTCTTCTCTGAGCTCTAAAGGGCTTAAAAATCTATCGTGGCAGGGAGTCTGCCTCCATGATGACCAGGTATAGGTCACCTTTTCTCTGAGATTGTTTTCTTCCCACACATTGCAAATGTCTTGGGAAAATAGATGGAGATATCAGGAATGAAAATAAGAAGGGGTTTAAAAAAGAATGAAATCTGTGCTTCAAGTGGAGAAAATTATTTTAGCTGACTCTAAAAATATGCTTTATTTGTAGAGACACATTTTTAAAAATCTTACTAGAATAGAAACAGAAAAAATATTTATTATATGGTGGATGCAATTGTATTAATGGGATATAAATGCCTTTTCTTTTAAGAGAAGGATAATTATCATAAAATAGATGGGTGGGTAATACCATTCTAAAGTGCCTGCTACCACATTGTGGTTCAAAACCTATTCTTTATTTATTTATGGTCTATAAAGCCTTTTTGCATGATTGTTGTCCTTCTAACACCAGTCATTCGGGGTTGTTGTGGATGTCTGTGTTTTGGCCTTTACAGTATTAGTTTCTCTATCTCTCTCTCTCTCTCTCTCTCTCTCTCTCTCTCTCTCTGTTAATATTCTAGACTTTTTTGGGAGTTACTTCCTCCCACACTCATGTATTATAGATAAGTCACCTCATGTTAGCTCCAAGGGTGGGCATGTGTCCCAGGCAATGCCAATCAGAGCATCCCACTGTTCTAGCCCGTGGGTTGGTTCAGTGATGGATACATGATTCACTCAGAGCCAATGAGAGTGAAACCTGGAATTTTCCTGAGAACCATTGGGAGAAGGTCTTATCTCTGCAATATCAAGTTTGGGCAATCTGAGCCTGCTAGTGATGGCAAACCTCATGGAGAAAGTCTGCCTGATGCCAGATTCAACAAAGGACGGCAGAGCTGAGAGGTGATGAAAAAGAGATTCTTGACATTTTTGAGGTCATGGATCCAGATCCAATCAGACTGAAGGCCTGGGTCCTTTCATTTGTTAGCACCAATAGATTCCTTTCTTTTACTTAATTCTGTTTCAGTTGGGGTTTATGTCACTTGCAACCTAAAGAATCCTGACTAATAAAGTGTTTGACAATGGTCATTTGTCTATAATATAAAGCAATATTTGTTTAAAAGGTAATTATTTTGTGATAGTATGAACATCTGACAAATGAACTCTGTCAATGTCTCAGAATTGGATCACTCAAGTATTTTTCCTTAAGTCATTAGAGGGTAGTGATGACTCCCATATGGAGCACCCCTACCACCTACTGTTTGTAAATTCTCTTTTTTTATTGTTGACATTTTAAAAATATATATTTTTATAGATTTCACCGAGAAAGGGAGAGGGAGAGATAGAAGCATCAAAAATGATGAGAAAGAATCATCTATCCGCTGCCTCCTACATGCCCCCCACAGAGGAACAGGCCTGCAACTAGGGCATGTGCCTGGAATGGAACCATGGCCTTCTGGTCATAGGTCGATGCTCAACCACTGAGCCACACCAGCTGGGCTATTGTTGACATTATTACAGATGTCCCCAGTTTCCCCCCACATTTCCCCTCCACCAGCCCCAGGTCTTCACCACACTATTGTCCGTGTCTTTGGTCGGTGGACACATGCATATAAGTTCTTTGGTTAATCTCTTCCCTTTTCCCTCATCTTTCTTCCCTCTTCAATCTGCCAGTCTATTCCCCGCATCCATGCCTCTGGATCTATTTTATTCATCTTATTTTGTTGATTAAATTCCACATATAAGTGATATCATGTGATATTTGTCTTTCTGGCTCATTTCTCTTAGCATAATCATCTCCAGGTGCATATATGCTGTTGCAAAGGGTAAAAAATCCTTCTTTTTTTTTAAAAAAAATTTTTTTTATTGATTTCAGAGAGGAAGGGAGAGGAAGATAGAGATAGAAACATCAATGATGTGAGAGAATCATTGATCGGCTGCCTCCTGTACATCCCACACTGGGGATCATGCCTGCACCCCAGGCCTGTGCCCTTGACTGGAATCAAATCTGGACCTTTCAGTCTGCAGGCCAATGCTCTATCCACTGAGCCAAACCAGTGAGGGTGATACCCTTCTTTTTCACAGCCACATAGTATTCCATTGTGTAAATGTACCATAGCTTTTTCTTTATCCACTCATCTACTGGCTGTTTCCAAATCTTAGCTATTGTAACTAATGCTGCTGACTGGTATTTTGGGATTCTTAAGATATATTCCCAGAAGTGAGATCACTGAGTCAGCTCCATTTTTAATTTTTGAGGAAGCTCCATACTGTTTTCCATAATGGCTGTACCAGTCTGCATTTCCACCAGCAGTGTACTAGGGTTCCCTTTTCTCCACATCCTTGCCAGCACTTGTTTGTTGATTTATTGATGGTAATCATTCAGGCAGGTGTGAGGTGATATTCACTGTAGTTTTAATTTGCATCTCTCCGATGATTAGTGACATTGAGAATTTTTCCATTTGTCTATTTGCCATCTGTATGTCCTCATTGGAGAAGTGTCTATACAGGTCCTTGGCCCATTTTCCAACTGAATTGTTTATTTTCCTTTTGTTGAACTATATGAGTACTTTATATATTTTGGAAATTAACCCCTTATCAGGTGTATAATTGGCAAATATGTTCTTCCCATACTGTGGGTTCCCTGTTCATTTTGGTGATGGTTTCTTTTGCTGTGCAAATTATCTTTAAATTTCAGTGCCTTTAAAATGCATGCCTAGCATGAATCACTTTGAATGGTTATTTTAATGATTGATGACAGCCTAGTATTCTGTGATATGAAGATTGATGGTTGCATCCCACTCCCAAGTCAGTGCATTCCTCAGCAGACTTCACTGGAGGATTATGATAAGTGTAGAATGACTCTCCTAACTAATGGTGGGCTTGGGATGTGTACACCTACATTAACATCTTTTTGTCTTTTATTTAGATTATTTTATCTGAGGATGAGAGAAAGAAAGAATGTTTTAGCCTACAGCTTCTCTGAGCTGGTGACAGAAATCCAGGAGGAGCGAGGTAATTTTCTCTGTGCCTGGTGGCAAGGTCCCTTGCCTCAGAATCTGAAGGAATGACAAATGAAAGGATCTTCTCTCCCCCCCCCTCCCCCGTGAGCTTTAGAAATCAGAAACAACATTCCTTTTCTGGAGCATGATGCTTTTGCGAATGTGATTTTACAGTCTCTGAAAACTATGGTTTCTTTATCCAATAGTGTATTTGGGGAGGTCAGAATCATCTGGATAACTTTTTCAAATATGCACACACACACACACACACACACACCTCACTCACTTTTTAATTTGCAAATTTGATTTAAAAATTGACTGTGAAATAAATCCAGAGACATAGAAGTATCAAACAGACAGTCAAACCTCAGAGGGAGGGCCGTAGGGGCAGTAAGAGACCAACCAAAGGACTTGTCTGCATGCATATGAGCGTGGCCAATAGACAGAGACAGCAGGGGGGTGAGGGCATGTGCTGGGGGGGGAGAGGCCAGGGAGAGGTCAATGGATGGAAAAGAGACATCTATACAACTTTTAACAATAAAGAATTTAAAAAAAATAATAAAGTGTTTGGACTTAAAAAAATTGACCATAAAGACAAAATTACTTTGGGAAGTTCATTGATGGTATGAAGTGATTACCAGTTTCTCTGCCTTTGTTTTCTTATTAGCATGAGTGTTAGACAAGGCAAAGGAATCCAGTTAGATTTGCTATAGGCATGAATTTAAGTAGAAAGAAAAATATTGATTGTTATATTTCTTTTCAGTCTGCTGTTGCTGCATAGTATGGTTTATTTTATGTATCATTTGATTATGCATATTAACTCATAATAAGGCTATGCTTTTTTTTGAACTTGCTCTATAAATTAAAAAATTAAAGAAGGCATTTGTTTTAGACAAGGTAAGAAATGCATATAAAGCCTGGCAAATTAATTTAGTATTATCTTTTATATAGATTTTATATCATTTCTCCATCTTATTCTTAGCCTAGGTGATAGAGCATGACAATAGAAACATATTTTAAAATACTTAAATGGCCCAGCCGGTGTGGCTCAGTGATTGAGCATCCTCCTGTGAACTAGTAGGTCACAGTTCAATTCCCAGTCAGGGCACACGTCAGGTTGTGGGCTCAATCCCCAGTGGGGATAGGGTGTGCAGGAGGCAAGTGATCAATGATTCTCTCTCATCATTGATGCTTCTATCCTTCCCTCTCCCTTCCTCTCTGAAATCAATAAAAACATATTTAAAAAAGAAACAGGACCTCTGGTTCTATACACTTCGAAAAAAATACTTAAATGTTTAATTCCTTGCTAATAAAAAATTAGCTCAAAATTAAACATAATTTTGTACTAATTTATTTTTAAAAATAAAAATTGAAAAACAAAAAAGGTGTAATTTGTGGCAAAATTACATTATCTATATCTATAAAAGGCTAATATGCTAAGTGTCCTTCCCACCTTCTGACCAGTTGCTATGACATGCACTGACCACCAGGGGCAGACGCTCAATGCAGGAGCTGCTGTGATGTGCACAAATGGCACCATGGACCTGGTGCCCAGAAAGCAATACTTGTCTCCCCCCAAGTGGGACACAGCCTCCACCACCACCCTGGAGTGACAGCTCACTAAATCGCAGCAGACACTGCCATGGTGCAAAATGTGGCCCACAGGCCAGCCCAACCCACAAACAGTGGCTGTGGGTGCCAGGTAATGATGTCATGTTTTATTGACATTCTAGAGCTGAAATTGTTGACAGAATACGTCTGAAGACCAACTATTGCCACAACCTATCTCTGAAGCCGAAAGAAGCTGGTGTCATTGACAGAATGTATCTGAAAACCAGCTATTGGCACAATGCACCTCTGAAGCTGAAAGAAAGCAACATTGTCAACAGACTGTGTCTGAAGAACAGTCCTCAATAAGTAGTACCAATACTGGTAGGAACTGCCTTCATAGCAAAAATGAGATAATGAGGATGCAATCGTGGGACACAGTTGTGGTGGAATGACTATTACATGTTAATTTCTCCAATGAAAAACCATCTGATGGAAAATTTACTCAATGTTGTAGCAAAGGCAAAGTTTGTCCAAATGATATAAATTTTCCAGAATACTCAGCATATTTAAAAAAAATTAATGATAAACAAAGATTCCGACAGTAAAAATTTCATGGCAAATATTCATCGATATATCATGTTATGACTGTTTATTTATTAATCAATTTATATATTATTTTCATGTACATTTTACTAATTTTCTTTCATCTCTGACACTTCCACTATAGAGAAAGGGTGAATAGTGATATTAAAATATTTCTTCTAATTAATTTCCTTTCAATGTGCACAAAGGCTGCTGGTAAGTATATATTAAGCACAAAATATTATTTAAGGAATCACTGAGTAGAATTTATGGAACAATTTATTTCATCTTAAGTTTCAAATTAGCATTGTGAATGTAGAAACTAAAGGAATCTTTGTATAATAGCATAACAGCTGTGTCTGATACTGATTTTAAGTACTATGTAAGAAACCACACAAGTCTATTTGAACAAACTTCTTGTTACTGATATCACTGCTCATAAGAATTAGACATTTATGCTTCATTTTCCTCTGATATAGCTTTGAACACCATCTAAGGGATATCACAACTCTTAGACATTGAGTCTAAAAAGGCCAACTGTTGTTATAGATCCTCTAAAGTAAAAGTATATTGCACGTTGTTTCCTTGTATTCATGGAACCGAGAAAAGTTAGCTAGAGTGTATATTTCTCAGACACAAAAATAATTGTGGAACACTGCTGGTAACAACGAGCATGGCACGAGGAGCAGTCAGGGTATTTCTGGAAGCCACTCCTGCTCTAGAATGGCTAACAATGGTTTACCTGTGCACAGAAGTGATGAGACCCACAAACACATCTCCCAAACCCATCAGTTACCAAGTCTGCTGTCCTTACCCAACTCCCCAAAACGCCTGTGGCCACTGCAGATAAACTCATCAGTCATAAGGGAAAGAGTAACAGAAATTGGAATAGGAAAAAACAATGGTTTTACACAATTATAATTAAAACTAGGGGCCCAGTGCACAAAAATTTGTGCGCTCAGGAAGTCCCTTAGCCCGGCCTGTGCCCTCTCGCAGTCTGGGACCCCTCAGGGAATGTCTACCTGCTGGCATGCCTGGCCAGCCTGGGTAAGGGGCTGAGGGCTGTTTGCAGGCTGCCCAAGCCCCCCAGTGTGGACCCTCACACCATTGGGGTGTGGCCAGCCTGGGTGACGGGCTGAGGGCCGTTTTCAGGCTGTCTACAGTCCCTTCAGCGTTTGGGTCCCTACTGGGGTACCTGGCCAGCCTGGGTGCGGGGCTGAGGGCCGTTTTCAGGCTTTCGGGCTGCCCACAGCTCCCATTGACCCAACGTCCCAGCAAGGCTGGCTGGAATCAGGTTTCTGGGGTTTATTTATGTTCTATAATTGAAACACTGTTTCTTTAAGCCAAGGCCTAGTCAGGTAACAAAGCCTCCTGTTTGCTTCATCTCCGTGGCTTCTATAATTGAAACAATGTTGCCTTGAGTAGAGAGAGGCCCAGCTGGCCTAGGCAGACAGTTTACTCCTGGTGCAATGGAAGCCTCCTGTTTGATCTAGTTCCATGGTGGTGGGCGTCCATCTTGGCTAGGTTGATTTGCATATAGCTGCTCTGATTGGCTGGTGGGCATGGCTTAGGCATCCCAAAGAAACGGTCAATTTCAATATTACTCTTTTATTAGAGTAGATATCTAACTGTTCCAAATTTCACAAAATTCATTGACCAGGTGAAGATCATAATAGCAGGGCCTTTCCAGTGCCTTGGAGGGGGCCATTGCATGGGAAGGGCTGCAAGGCTGCAGTTTGCCTTTCACCCAATGAAACCAAAAGAGAAAAATCATTGTTTCCCCAACCCTCAAAAGGAAATGAGGCTAACAGACACTGCTATCATAGAATATCATCAAATATTAAGGTTTATTTTATCTTATTTAAAAAATAGCTCTTTGTAATTCCCAGTAGATTTGAAGAGGAAGAGGGTGGGTAAAAGAAAGAACATTGCGGGACAGCAAGATGGCGGCATAAGATAAACACCGTAAATGCAGCCATGAAAAGCTATTTCAGAAAAACCACGAAAAGAACACACGGACACCACTTGCACCCACAGGAAGGCTGGCTGAGTGAAAATCCTACAACTAGAAAAGAGTCTGAGACTCAGAGGAGCGGTGGAAGCAAAGTACAGAGGTACGGAGGCGCGCGCACGGGGCTCGGGGAAAGGGCTGATGCCGGAGGTCGCGGTTCTTTTCCAAAACGAAGAGAGCCACAAGTTCCCAGCAGCTCTGAACTCCAGTTCCAGGCGAGTTTCTGAGGACCCAGACACCCAGAGAAGGGGGACTGACTGGCACCAGGAGGAAATCCAAAGCGGGTTTCTCTCAGTGTTGCTTGCAGCAATTACCGTGGGACACAGAGACCTGATGTCTCTCAGCGCAGGGCTGAGAAGCGCCATAGCTATTTGCTTCGCCCTGCCCTGCAAACTCCCCGAGGACCCGCCCCTCCCAAGCTGCGTCAGAGGCTTTTGCATATAAAAGACTGAGTAGCCTAAGGCAAAGGCTAACTCAACACCTCCTTAAAGATACAGGAGCCAGTCTAACCCAGTGGCCAGAGTGGGACTAACCTAAACAAAACAGATCCACAAGGAACACACTCGGGGCAGATGCAGTGAGCATAAAAGCCCCACTGAAACAACTCTAGCCCCATAAGGGTGTCTCCAGCACAGAAGTTCTCCCACTGTAGACACAGCTGACTCTCATAACCAAGTGGTTTAGAGGTTAATCCCTCTCAGTGATCGCCTAACTCAGCAAGGGACGCAGCCGAAATGCGGAGACAAAGAAGCAGGCCACAAATGACAGAAATGGAGGAAAGAAAATGACAGGATATAGAGTTCAAAACCACGGTTATTAGATTTTCAAGAAATTTCTAGAGAATGCCGATAAATTTAGTGAGACCGCCGATAAATTTAGTCAGCTTCTCAATGAATCTAATGAGACCCTCAAGGATATGATAAAGGGCCAACTAGAAATTAAGCGTACACTGACTGAAATAAAGAATATTATACAGACATCCAACAACAGACGAGAGGATCGCAAGAAGCAAGTCAAAGATAAGAAATATGAAGAAGCAAAACCCACCCAGCAGGACAAGCAAAAAGAAAAAAGAAAAGAAGAAAAAAGAAAAAGGATCAAAAAGTGTGAAGATAGTGTAAGGAGTCTCTGGGACAACTTCAAGCGCACCAACATCAGAATTATAGGGGTGCCAGAAGAAGAGAAAGAGCAAGATATTGAAAACCTATTTGAAGAAATAATGACAGAAAACTTCCTTCACCTGGTGAAAGAAATAGACTTCCAAGTCCAGGAAGCGCAGAGAACTCCAAACAAAAGGAACCGAAGG
>PVJC01046055.1:0-13456 GCA_004026665.1 Murina feae
CTCTTCCTTCCTCCCTCTTCCTCCCTCCCTCCCTCCCTTCCACTCTCCAAAAATCAATGGAAAAAATATACTTGGATGAGGATTAACAAAAAATAAATAAATAAATAAAATGAACTGTATTCAGTAAGGACAGGGTGCTTGGATCTAAATCCTGGCTCTGCTACATAACAAGTAAATAACCTTGTGGATATTACCTAACCATTATTTCCTCAGTCTCCCATCTGGAATATAGTAATGGTAAAACTTGCTCATAGGACTGTATTAATTAAGTGAATATAGGTAAATGCTTTGAACAATAAAATTACTGTTTTTATTTCTGCATTTAGATGTAATTCTGCTTATAAAAGCAAGTATAGAGTAACATTATCAATAATGTAATGATTCAAGAAAGTATTTCCGTATTTCCATTGTAGCTAAGGTAACTAATTAATTAACAAATAGTCACAGGCATTGTGTGCATACTAGCTACAATCACTCTCTTTGGATAATTTATAGTCTATTTTAAAAAATCATAATATGATTATGAATGACAGTAGCAAAAAAAAGACACTAATTACATCTAGATAATAAGATTTAGAAAAAGCTAGTAGTAAAGGTGATTTCTGAATAAAGGCTTAAAAGAAGAGAAAGCATTTTAATATGTGTTTTGCTGAGGACATTTCTGGTATATAGTATAAGTCTATTCTCAGCATGATACCCAGAGAAATTCTCCTAAAGACTAAGGTCATGGAAGTCCTCTGCTTACAACCTCCCTCTGGCCATCACCACACCATTGTCTGTGTCAATAGGTTATGAGTATATGTTCTTTGGCTAATCTCTTCACCTCCTTTATTCCAGTCCCCCTCTCCCCTTCTCTCTGACAGTTGTCAGTCTGTTCCATGTATCCATACCTATGTTTCTCTTTTGCTGGTCAGTATATTTTGTTCATTAGATTCCACATATAAGTGGTATTTGTCTTTCATTGTCTAGCTTATTTCACTTAGCACATTAATTCCTGAACAATTTTTAACTTTTCAATACTTTGATACCATTACTTAAGTGCACAGAAAATCTCATTCTTAGGTTGATTTCTCAAGAGTTTAACTTCTTTTGGAACACTAGATCCAAATAAGATTGACTCAACAACATCACTTATTAAGTAAGTGCTAGATTCTTTGAAATATACTTCACACATATATCACTTCACAGAGAAAACTAAACAATTACTTCAATCAGATATTCTCTTTAGTTAAGAGTAGAAATATAAAGTTTAAAAAAATTAATGTTATAGCTTAGAAATACTCAGTGTCAATAAATAGAAAATATAGTTGAAGGTCTTCAAACTCCTTTCTTTGTTTTATTTTCTGTCAAAAATATTATAGAACACAACCACTAAATAAATATCTGCCAAAGATTTTCAGAAAAATCTAAATAAATACCCATGCTCTCAAAACTTTTACTTAACTTTAGTAATAACAAGGGAAATGGACACTTTATATCACATATTAGGTATACATAAGTTTTTATAGGAAAGAATATTCAACTTGTTTATACAAATGTATAACATATAATCCACATATATAACACTTTTATAGATTATTTCAACTACTCTTTAGAAATTCCATTTTGTACCTAAAAAAAGGAGTGTTTACAATGCAGCTTAAATCCGTAATATTCAATCTAATATTGCCACTATATTGGCCTTCACAGATTTCCAGAGAATGGCCACAGAACTCTAAACAAACAAACAGAACTTCTAAATGTCTTATGTCACCTTTAGTAGAGGAGGGGTATAAAAATCAAATGATAGTATATTACTATTAAAATTTAAGATGAATTTTCCCTCTCTCTTATAGAGCCTATTTTTATAAGGCCATGCTTGATTAGGTTGGAGGAAACATATACTGCCAGCAGACTGAGAGACTTCTCATTTAAAAGGGAAGCACTCTAAATTTGCTTCTTTGTCAATCTCCACTAAGGTTTCAAAATGCCTTGACTTACCACTTAAATTTTTAATATAGCCCTATTTTTAAAATTCTGACCTTTCCTTGCCAGTTTCTATAAGATCACAATTACTATTTGTAGCTTCATCTGCTATCATTGAGATACATCTAAGAAACACAATAGCTCAATTAGTAATGATATGAGAGGGCAATCAACTGTTTTAAATTAAGGGGTTAGCTCCTTACACTGCAAATTTCAATTATGATTGCCAACATGTCCATAAAGCAGCCTTGGCACTATGGACACTTGGGGCTAGACAATTCTTTGTTGGCAGAATGGGGGTATCCTGTGCACTTGAAGGATTTTAAAAGCATCCCTGGACTCATGCCAATAGCATTAACCCCTCTCTTACCTCCAGGGTATTAATGAAAAATATCTTCAGATATTGTCAGATATGCCTTATGTCGGGAGAAAATCTCTTCCAGTTGAGAACCACTGACCTACTGCATCATTTTTCAAACATTGTCCTGTGGAATAGTATTGCTTAGACACCCAAATAAGTTGAGAAAAACATTCTTAGAATGTTTCAATGGCTATAAGTAAACTAAAGGATCTGAGAAGTTATGCTGTAAAAACAACACAAAACATCTGGTTATTATTTCCCAAACTTAACTATCTAGAAAAATGTTGCCCTAGGACGAGGTGAGGGAGGAATGTTCTCAAAGGACTTATTATTACCATTTTCTTTCTTAGAAAAATAAGACTTCTTTTAGGCCTTATATTTAGTAATAATAACTTCCCAATCTTTCAGTATGGACAATATATACAACATTTTAACATACAAAAATAATAAAAATTTATTTAACATGGCAGGTGATGAGCATTGACCTATGAACCAGGTCGGGGAACATGCCCAAGTTGTGGGCTAATCCCATTAAGGGGCATGTAGGAGGCAGAGGATTGGTGATTCTTTCTCATCATTGATGCTTCTATCTCTCCCTCTTCCTTCCTCTCTGAAATCAATAAAAATATATTTAATTAAAAATATTTAAGAGCTTCCAAATGTTTTTAGTAAGCATAATTCATAAATAAATTAGTTCATAACTTAAAACCATTAACAGAAATCATAAACATTTACATAGAGACAATGTTTTAAAAGTTGATTAGATGCATTAAATTAGACATTATTTAACTATTAGATTTTTAGAGATATTGTACTTAAAATCTATCAGTTCAAAGACAAGTAAATTATACAATAAATTGAAAGTTCTAGATCACTTTACAAATTACTACTTGCCACCAACTTTTGTAAATAAACTTTTATCAAAACATGGTTATGTTCATTAATTTATACTGTAGTGACCAACCACATACCAACAAAGACTACCAATGGCATTTTAAATACCTTAAACTCAGATATTATGTAATTTGTATTTATCATTCCTGGCCTTCTAGAAACCTTATAGAATTTCTCACCCACATAGTCAAGGCAACGAGTGAAGATTTATTTTGTTTTGTTGTAGATAATATTCATACTAAAAGATGAACAGGTGGCTCAGTTAGTTGGAAGTGTCATCCCATATACCTAAAAGTTTTGGGTTTGATTCCTGGTCAGGGCATCTACGGGAGGCAACTGATCAATGTCTTCTCTTGTCTTCTCTTCTCCTCTCTTCTCCCCTCCCCTCCCGCCCCCTCTCCCTCTTTCTCCCTTCCTCTTCTCTCTTAAGTAAATAAAGCCATACCCTCAGGTGAAGATGAAAATAATCATAAAATATTTTTATAGTCCTAGCTTTGGCATGCTAAAGTGTAAGGAGTCTGCCCTTTCACCCATCTCAGCACAATTTGATTTTTAAAAAAGTGAAGGTGTTCACTGAATTTTTGTTTGTCAACAGGAAAATAATTATTTTGAATTTTCAACTAACAGCAGTATATCTATACTTTATGGCCATTAAAAAGGTAAATTAGAGCCATATGTACAAGTCTGAGATGTCTACAATATATTTTTAAAAAAGCAATTGCAAAATGTGTATAATGTAATTCTACTTGGTTAAGAAATAGAAAAACATCCCAGTTATGTACATATGCTCGCATACTTGCATAAAACTAGGAACATACACACTTAAGTTTAAGAGGTGGTTGGAAAAGGACAAAGGGGAAGATTTACTTTGTGTAATTCCTCAGCCCTTTATATTTTATTTTTTAAATATATTTTTATTGATTTCAGAGAGGAAGGGAGAGGGGGAAAGACCTGCACACCCCACATTGGGGATGGAACCAGCAACCCGGGAGTGTGGCCTGACCAGGAATTGAACCGTTGATGCTCAACCACTGAGCCATGCCTTCTGGGCTCAGCATTTTAAATCAACATTGGCATAAGTTCATAATAAAATATACAAACAAAAGCAATTCATATAATACAAAGAATATTTAATAAAAAACGTAAAAGCCTCCTCTTCCCCCAAAACATATCACTATAAAGTCTCCTATCCAACCATAGACACTGTTAATCTGTTTAGTTTGGTTTCCTTTTTTTTACTTAAAAAAATCCTCACCAGGGCTAGTTTGGCATTTTTGATGTATAAAAAATTGTAATACCCCAAAGTAAACAATTTCTACTTTTGTGCATTGAAAAGAACATCCCAAATATATGAGATGTAGAGTATAAACAATATTTCCCCATATTGTCAGGTTATTCATGCACTGGTAAAGAAATAGGGAAAAATAATAGAGACAGATAGTCAGTGCAATGAATGATAAGTGTGATCACACAAAATTTTGATAAAACAATACACCTAACAAAAATATCTTGAAATAATAGTTTCATTAAAAAAATCATTTTTCCTTATTGTAAAATATGTTCATTCATAAGAATTCAAAACATTACAGACTATTATTAAAAGCACACCCTCCCTAATCCTACTTCCAAGAAACAGCCATTGTTAATAGTTTATACTAGTAGTCTTCCACACTACTTTCCTTTATGTTTATATTAACATATTTTGTGTTATTTTTTTAATGAATTTTAAAATAAATTTTTATGTGTTATTAAAATAACTTAAAAGTTTATTGAAACATTTTAAAACAAGATAATATTTCTTAGAAACTAGCCAAAAATAGATGAGTTTGTTATTAGAGCAAAGATGTTTCTCTGTACAGTAACTGCCCAGGTAATTTATCCCTTTGACCGTTACATCCCCAGTAACCTAGTCTGTATATACTCTCCTTATGTGAATGGATAATGGAAGCACATTGGGCTTTTAGAATCAAAGAGGCCTGAACTGAATCTTTTATTGCGTACTAGTTCTTGGTGAAGATACTTAACTCCGCTTTAGGTTTCTTATAGAAAAAGATAGATAGTAATACCAAACTAATAGAATTAGTGAGGTATGTATGATAGCGCAAGCACTATTATCAACATGGCAGAATGTTTTAGTTGACCACATGATTTAATGTGATAATGAATGAGGATCTTGGGCTGCAGTTTCTTTTCCCATGTTTGAAACTAATTACTTTAATACAATTTAGCCTGGAATGGAAGTTCCAATCCCCATCTGTATACTTAATTGAACAGTACAAACATATCTAAGGCCTTTCAAATGTACACGCATTAATTCTATTTCTAGAAATTTATTTGAAGGAATTAAAAGACAAAAATTTAGTTATAGCTTGGCCAGTGTGGCTCAGTGGTTGAGCATTAGCCCATGAACCTATGCCTAGGATGCAGGCTCCATCCTCATTAGGGTGAATGGGCCATGCAGCTCATAGATGTTTCTATTTATCCTCTCTCTACAATAGAAGGCCCTTAACTTAGTATCCACCACATAAAAACTGTAGTAAAAATTAGCTACTTAAAATATTTTTAGTTACAAAGATAGTTATTGCCACACTGTTTATAAAAATATATATAAACAATCTGAATGTCCAATAAGGGATAGAATAAATTAAGGAAATGAAAAAACACTAAAATTAGTGTAAAGGTATGTTTTAGAAAGAATGAGGTTACCAAACAGAATATAAAATATAATCTATTCTTAAACCACACACTGGGAAAACCATGCAAGTTTTATTTCTGGGTGGAATAATTATAATTATTAATTTCATCTTTTAATGTGCCTGTATTTCTACAATGAGCATGTACTTTTGTATAATTATTCTTTTAAGAAAATTTTCAGAAAAATTAAGCTAATTTCAATTTATGCACGACATGAGAGGCTAGTATAAGCACTCCCAGCTTTACAGAGGTGAAGTCTGAATAATTAATATGTTAAATTACCTGGCCTCGATCCCTTAATTGTATGCCAAAATTAAGCAATTATTTGTTTCATTGAATTGTCCTAGGTTTACACACAGTATTCTCTCATTTGTACATAATCAAGTATGTTAAAGAATGAAACAAATGTGAAAATTATATGGATGCTGAAGCAACTGAATTGAGCATTTCCTTCCTCTTTTCCATAGAATCCTTTCATAATATATTTAATCTTAGAAATATCTTTATCATGTTAGCTTGATAACTAGAACATGGAAAACATTTTTTAAATGTAAAAAGAAGAGTTCTAATAGTACTACGAAGATTAACTGATCTAAGCTCATATTTGAGTATATAAAGACCCAAAATTTCAATAGAAATATAATGCATATCTGGAAAAGGTTATATAAAACCTTCTAGAATATTCTTCAAAGAAACCAAAGCAGACTGCTTCAAGTAAGCTACTCCTGGACATCTTGACATACAAAAAAATTATTCATAGAATTGCAGTAATTTAATCATTTAAAGGCTTAGCTTAACACTCATGTTGGTTAAGATTAGTCTTATATTTATTATATTTTGGATCATTCGGAAAGGTCAAATTAACATGTTTCGTTACTTGTCCATAGAAGGTAAGACATGGAAACTTGGTTTCCTCAGAAAATTACCGGTAACAGGAGCCTACAACACGAAGCCAATTTTTCATATCCCTGCCCTAATTACTATTACATTTTTCGCCAAACTTCCCAGACCAGAGAAACAATGGAACATGTTTCCATGACATAATGCCACTTCTTTTAAGCCTTTCATCAAGTGTTCATAACACACTCACTCCTCAAGCATGTTTATACAGGACAGCCGCCTCCGACTCTCCCAACAATTCATTCCGCAGAAATACGCTTTGTACCATTTCCCATGAAAAGATGTCCATTACCCATACAAGAGGCCAACGTCCCCCATCCCCAATTCTCTCCTATCCCTCCCTACGTGTTAATCATACACACGCCCCTGGAAACCGGGCCATTACTTGGAATTCTCAAGGACACTGGGGTAAAACCCTGCACACCTCAACTGGTTCAAAAAGAGAGAGAGAGAGAGAAAGGGGGAAAAAAGATTTCTGGGCCAGATGACCCTATAAGTCATCTTCCGATGTGTGCAGTCTCAGCTCTCATTTCTTACTTTCCTGCGGGAAAGCTTGTCACGCAGAGCGCGACCCGCAAGCAGGAAGGGCAGCACGAACGCAGGATTCTGCACTCCGCCGGCGGGGGCTCCCGCGGCGGAGAATTCCCCGCAAACCCCACCAGGAAGGAGGAAGGGGAGACCTTCCCCTGCTGTGCAGGGGGCCGGGGGGTGGGGGGTCGCACCCCAAGCCCTGGCCACAAGCTAGCGCTGGGCCGCTGGGAACGCAAAGTAGAGATGCGCGAACTCCAAGTGAAGTCCCCGACGCCCGCCGGGCTCGCCGCGCTGCACCTGTCACCCAGGGCTCGGCGCGCGCCCCGAGGACTCCTCCGGCGGCACCTGACGCCAGGGCCGCGATGGGGACCGGACGTGGCACTTACGGGGTACACCTGTCGCTGTACTCATTGGCGATGGTCTCGATGCCGCCGCTCCGCGCCACAGCGACGTAGCAGTTGAGAAAGCCGAGGTCAATGCCAACCACGGACATCCCGCCGCCGGGTCGTCGGGATGCTGGCGCCGAGAACTCCTGGGCGGGGACCGGGTCCTCTGCGGGGCTGTAGCTCCCGGGATTGCGACTCCTACGAGGAGCAAAGGAGAGGTGACCCCAAGTCGCTACGCTTTCAATCGGGGCAGCGCGTCGGGCAACCGCGGAGAGGGAAGGTGGCCGCACCGCCGCCTCCGCCTCCTGGGTGTCTCCACTGCGGTCGGCGTCTCCAACCGGCAGTTACCGAGCTCGGAGCCTGCGCGCTCGGCCTCCCGGGAGACGCGCGAGCCGCTGCTTCGGCCGCTTCCGCCAGCGCTCGGGCAACGGCCGCTCCTGGAGCTGCGGGTTCGAGAAAGATCTGGAAAATGGAGGAGGCTGAGCCAACGGGGGATGGGGGGGCGGGGGGAGGACCGGGAAGGCGGAGCCGGAGGACCGGGAGGAAGAGGAAACGGCGCTGGCTCGCTCGCCCTCGCGCGGCGGCCCGGAGCACTGCGGCTGGCCTCGGGAGCGGCCCCCGCCCCGCTCTCCGCCCAGCGGCTTCGGAGGCGGCCCGGGGCTGTGGATGGCCACCGGGGCCACGCCTGGCGCAGCGGCGGGATGCCACCGAGACAGGCTCCCGGCCTTTCAGGGGCCAACCGCAGCCCAGCGCCCACCCGCCGCCTCGCCGTCCCGAGGGACCCACGTGCCGCCCGCCGCGCTCGGCTCTGTGAGGTCGCGCCCATTGTGCAGCGCGGCCTCTCCCGAGGGCGCCGCCGACAGGGGCAAAGCGGCCTTCTCCCTTAAGTGCCCCTGCGAAAGCCGACTGAACGGATCTTGGTGTGTGTGTGTTCTTTCTCCTTACCAGGGCTTGAAATACCCGAAACCAAATGGTCACGAAATCAGCACACTGACAGCCTTCCCTCCATGTAACTTCCTCCGCCCACTCTAAAGATGCAGTCCCCTCCACTAAGGCTTGCCGCGGAAAACCGATTTTTCAGAAAAGTGACCTTCTGTGTGTCTGCCACCACTATACCCGGCAAGCCAGGGCTTCCCTTCAGCATCTGCCCTGTAGGGCGCAGGATAGCAGCCTGGGGTAGCCCAGCCCTGTGTCCCTCTCACGTGATCAGCATCTGCTGTCTGTCCTTCTGAAATTAACCAAGTCATAGTTTATACACTTACGGAGATGGGCTGTCCTGTGCCTTCTGGTTCAGGTCTTCATGGGGTTCCTGTTCCTTCTTGCCCAGTTCTTCATATGATTCCTGGCCCTGCTCATCCACCTCGTCAGATGTTTCCTGTTTCTCCTCACTCAATTCTTGGGATGTTCTCTGTTCCTTTTCTATTAATTCTTCGGATATTTTTTGTTCCTTCTCGATCAACTCATCCTGTTTTCTACTTGTTTCAATCTTGAAATTGATGGTTTCATCAAAATTTTCAGTGCTAGTATTGTCATTATTTGTCAACTTCTTAAAAGAATTTATGCTTTTTACTACTATCAATGCTACAACAGCAGCAGCAGCAAGTGTGGCTATAGCGCCTGCTGCTATTGCTATAGGGACCGAGAAGTCCATTTTCAAGGGCAATACTGAGAAACTGAAGTGTACAGTACAGCTGTGACCCTGGTATTTCCCATTAGGAAGTCGCACCTCTTCACAAGTTCACTGGAGCTCCTGGTGGACAACGCCCGTTGTCAGGGACGCCGCAGGCTGGGGAGGGGCCTCCCATCGGCCAGTGCGCGAGGACAATTGTGATTGGCTGTTGGGCTCCCCACAGAAACCTGCCCCTTTGGCACGTGGCTTTGATCTTCCCTTCTCAATTGCCTGTGCAGCCATCATCCTCTTGGGCCCACCACCTAGATTTATCGCAGAATCTCCTAGGGCCATTTTACTACCCATGCTTTCTGTCTGTATAATGACAGTGTGAGAGTGACTTATTAAAAAACACTTAAAATACCAGAATAAAAGTAAATAGTTGAGGCCGGGAGCAAGAGATTGTTACCACATTCTTTACATTTCCTGGGAGGAAATGAGCCTACCTAGTGGCTATAAGCATGACAGGCTTTGGGGGTCACAGAGATTGGTAGTCCCAGGCTTGCCTAACTTACTAGCAGTAGGGCCTTAGGCATGTTATTTAACTCTACAAAGAAAATAAATGACATAAAAATGTCAACAGGTACAACAGAACAGAGGTATCAATAAATACTGTATTTGAGGAATCAGAAGTTACTTGTATGCCTGTGGTGCCTAGGGCAGACATGATGTACAGCTGAAGTTGAGCTGGATCATGAAGGATATTGTACACCATGACAATAAGTCTTTATCCTGTAGGCAAGAAGTTTACCCTTTCAAGAATGAAGACCTGGCCAGACCAGCATTGCTCAGTGATTGAGCTTCAACCTATTAACCAGGAGGTCACAGTTCAATTCCTGGTTAGAGCATATGCCAGGGTTGTGGGCTCAATCCCCAGTGGAGGTGTGTGCAGGAGACAGCCAATCAATGATACCTCAAAATTGATGTTTCTTTCTCTCTCCCCCTTCCTTTCTGAAATCAATAAAAAATATATATTTTTGAAAAATGAGATCCTGGCTGGTGTGGCTCAGTTAGTTGAGCATCATCCCATGCATCAAAAGGTCACCAGTTAGATTCCCAATCAGGGCACATGCCTGGGTTGTGGGCTTGTCCTCTACAGCTGCTCAATGTTTCTCTCTCACATTGATGTTTCTCCCACTCCCTTCCTCTCTACAATCAATCCTATATAATAAAAGGGTAGTATGCAAAGTGAGCCTAACAGCAGAACAACTGGGAATGACTGGTCACTATGACACACACTGACCACCAAGGGGCAGACGCTCAATGCAGGAGCTGCCTCTGGTGGTCAGTGCGCTCCCACAGGGAAAGCTTTGCTCAGCCACAAGCTAGGCTGACGGCTGCCAGCACAGCAGTAGTGGTGGGAGCCTCTCCAGACTCCTCAGCAGAATTAAGGATATCAGACTGCAGCTTAGGCCTGCTCCCTGCTAGCAAGTGGACATTTCCCACAGGCTCCCAGGCTGCCAAAGGGATGTCTGACTGCCAGCCTAGGTCTGATCACCCGGGGAGTGGGCCTAAGCCAGCAGGTGGACATCCCCCAAGGGTTCCCAGACTGCGAGAGGGCACAGGCTGGGCTGAGGAACCCCTCCCCCCCGAGTGCACAAATTTTTGTGCACTGGGCCTCTAGTAAAAACATAAAAGATAAATGAGGAGTCATTAAAAAAAAAACTTTATTGAGAGTATTACAGATGTCCCTCTTTTCTTTCCCCACTGAAACAAAAAATGTGGGTGTTTGTGTCCAAGTTCTTGTCTTATGAAATTGAAGAATGAAGTTATAAACAAAACTGATTAATAGAACCAAAGTTTACTGGGAGAAGTCAGTCCTGGAAAAGGTGTAGCTGGGGTTCCAGGAGCAGGCCTGTAAATGGAGCTTCCTTTCCATGTTACAGTTGGGAGTAGCTTAGTATCCAAGCTAAGTAAAGTCTAATAGTCTATGTGTGGAGGGTGACATGGCCATAAGCATGTAACAAACTGAGGATTCTCAGAGGGAAGAGGAGCGGGCGGCAGGAGATTACCTGAAGAATTTATATGCATACTAGAGGCCCAGTGCATGAAATTCATGTCCCTCAGCCCAGCCTGCACTCTCTCCAATACGGGACCCCTTGGGGGATGTCCAACTGCTGGTTTAGGCCCAATCCCTCTCACAATCTGGGACTGCTGCCTCCCAACTGCTCGCCTCCCTGCCTGCCTCATTGCCTCTAATTGCTTCTGCCTGCCAGCCTGATCACCCCCTAACCACTTTCCTGCCAGCCTGATCTATGCCTAACTGCTCTCCTGCCAACCCAATCACCCTCAACTTCCCTCCCCTGCAGGCCCAGTCACCCCCAACTGCCCTTCCCTGCTGGTCTGGTTGCCCCCAACTGCCCTTCCCTGCTGGCCTGGTCACCCTGAACTGCCCCCCCTGAAGGCCTGGTCGCCCCCAACTATCCTCCCCTGAAGGCCTGGTCGCCCCCAACTATCCTCCCCTGCAGGCCTGGTCCCTAGCAACTGCCCTCCCTGTAGGCTTGGTTGCCCCCAACTGCCCTTTCCTGCTGACCTTATCACCCACAACTGCCCTCCCATGCTGTCTATCTTGTGACCACCTGGGGGCGGCCATCTTGTTTGAGGGCATGGTGGTCAATTTGCATATTACCGCTTTATTATATAGTAGGGGCGCAGTGCACAAAAATTTGTGCACTCAGCCCAGCCTGTGCCCTCTCATAGTTTGGGACCCCTTGGGGGATGTCCACCTGCTGGCATGCCTGGCCAGCCTGGGTGAGGGGCTGATGGAAGTTTGTAGGCTGGCCAAGCCCCCCAGTGGGGAACCTCATCCCATGGGGGGTGTGGCCACCCTGGGTGAGAGACTAAGGGCCATTTTCAGGCTGCCCACAGTCCCTTCAGGGTTCGAGTCTCTACTGGGGTACCAGGCCAGCCTGGGTGGGGGTCTGAGGGCCATTTGCAGGCTTTCAGGCTGCCCACAGCTCCCATTGATCCAATGTCCCAGTGAGGCTGGCTGGAATCAGGTTTCTGTGGTTTATTTATCTTCTATAATTGAAACACTGTTGCTTTGAGACGAGGCCTAGGCAGGTAAGGAAGCCTCCTGTTTGTTTCAGCTCCCTGGCTTCTATAATTGAAACATTGTTACCGTGAGCAGAGGCTCAGTCAGCCTAGGCAGGCAGTTGCAATGGGAGCCTGCTGTTTACTCTAGCTCCGTGGCTGCTGGCTGCCATTTTGGCAGGGTTAATTTGCATACAGCCACTCTGATTGGCGGTGGGCGTGGCTTAGGCATCACGGAGTGATGGTTATTTTGCATATCACTCTTTTATTAGATTACTAGGGGCCCGGTGCACAAATAAATTTGTACACTCGTGGGGGGTCCCTCAGCTTGGCCTGTGCCCTCTTGCAGCCAGGCACGGCTTCTTGATTGCAGGACAGCCCAGGGTGCTCCAGGGTTCGGGGTACAGTAAGCTTCCCCCCTTCACCACCAGCGGCTCCAAGCACCCGGGCTCCAGCTTGGGGCCCCCACAGGGCCGTGGACAGGGAACTCATCCAGAGGCTCCATGGGAGCAAGACGCCCACCTCAGAGCTGGCCCCGTAGTCTGGCCCCAGCAGCTGTAAGAACTCCAGGGTCTCGGGGACCTTGTCCAGGTGGCACAGGTTCATGCCGCACCCCGATGGGCCACACCTGCCGCCACCCATGCCCCTACCGATGCTCAGAGCCACCTGCCCCACCCCTGCCGATGCTTGCAGCTGCCTGCCCCATCCTTGCCAATGCTTGAAGTTGCCTGCCCCGCCCCTGCTCACTCCGTGGATGCCAGCCTCCATCTTGGCTGGATCAATCTGCATACAGCCACTCTGATTGGCTGGTGGGCATGGCTTAGGGGTCCAGAGAAACTGTTAATTTCAATATTACTCTTTTATTAGATTATATAGGACTAGGGGCCCGGTGCACAAAAATTTGTGCACTCGGGGTGGAGGGAGTCCCTCAGCCCGGCCTGTGCCCTCTCACAGTCTGGGACCCCTCAGTGGATGTCCTATGATGGCCCCAGTCTGCCAGGTGCCTTGTGTGTGTGTGTGTGT
>PVJC01046056.1:0-13460 GCA_004026665.1 Murina feae
CTGAAAAATGAAAACAAAGGGAAATGTAAAATCTCAAAATAAACAAGTTATATATCAACATATATGTGTTCATAGATGTTTTGGAAAAGTTTTTACTTTTATTTTGTGATGTCATGTTATCTTTATTTCAAAATAGGGTATTTATAATTTTTTTAAGGCATGAAATTACTAACGTTCTTAATTCAGCCCAGATGTTATCAGTGTCCTTCTCAAACACAATTGGTAAGCATACACTGGGCAGAGTCCTATGCCAAACCCCCCGAGACATAATTCGGGTGTTTGGGTTCACCCTGTGTATATTGGTCTATTTCTTGAGCATGAACTTTCTATGAAACCTGTCGAGGTAGGAAAGGTTGACTTTCTCAACGTAGCAGAAATGGGCTGAGAAATCTATCACAAAAGAGATAATGTTAGCTATGCTTCTCAGGAAGAGGCAACGTAACAGACAGAAACTATAGGCAAGGTAATCTCAGGTTAAAACCTTTAATTAATGCTATTATAGGAGGGGTTGGATTGATTTAGATGGGTAATTGGTTGCCATCTAAGAATCTCTTAATTCTAATATTTTTATTACCAATGTGACAGCTAGATAGAGTACAAATCGGTTTTGAAAGTTTGAATTTGCTTAACAAATACTTCGGATACAGAACATTTGGTAATTGATCCTTTTTTCCAAAATCCATGTTCTCTTAATTCAAGGATGCTACTATTGACAAGTTTTAGCGTCAATGAGTGAGCATGACCTCAAAGATCAACATGAGGCCAACAGATCTTTTTGTGTTGTGCACACACGCAGAAAGACTTTACAAGAATTAAAACAAAGCCAGATGTTTCAGGGAGCAAGCAGAAACAATCCAAATAAAGTGTTGTTGTGGGGTGTGTTTGTTTTTGTTTGTTTTTTGTTAGAAACAAGAGCTTGATTTCACAACCTACTACTAAAACACTTTAAGGTTTAAAGAAATAAGTTGTGCTCTGAATGGTTTGGCTCAGTGGATAGAGCTTTGATTCCAGTCAAGGGTGTGTACCTTGGTTTCCGGCACATCCTCAGTAGGGGGTGTGCAGAAGGGAGTTGATCAATGTTTTTCTCTCAGCAATGTTTCTAACTCTCTATCCCTTTCCCTTCCTCTCTGTAAAAAATCAATAAAATATAGTTTTTAAAACTTAAAAGTTTAAAAAAAATAAAAAATAAAGAAATGACTTGTTTTTCCACCTGAACGACTGTTTTACATTTCAACTCCCATCTTAAATATAGCCATCAATATGAAGGAATACAAAACTCAGAACATTACCCAAATACTTCCCATCCTCATCCCATGTTTCACTGAAAGATGATGATGATGACATGTAAGATAAACAGAAGGTGGTGGCAGCATTAGGAAGCTGGGAAGTGAAATGGGGAAGTCATAAATGACTGGGTGTTACTGCAGAGGGCTCCTGGCCCTGAGTAGAACTGTCAAGGGCCAGCCATGAGTGCAGGTGATATGAGGGTACATTTATTAAAGCATGGGGGACAGTGAAACAGGAAGGGCTTAGCATAGAACAAGCAACAGGGGAGCCCTGTTTGGGCTGCTTTGGTTCTTTAAAAATGTCATAGGAAAGACATGAGCCAAGGTGGGCTCACTGGGAAGTCAGAGAAAAGAGGCCTTGGTTACAGGTTCAGGGGGTTAGCGGGAACAATCTGCCTCTCCCCATTGCTGCCCTGGTTGCAAGTGTTGTGGCTTGCCTTAGCGTTTAGGAGATGCACTCCTGTGGAGAAAGAAGGAGAAGGCAAAGCCACAA
Organism: Murina feae; assembly: GCA_004026665.1. Classification (NCBI taxonomy): domain Eukaryota; kingdom Metazoa; phylum Chordata; class Mammalia; order Chiroptera; family Vespertilionidae; genus Murina; species Murina feae. The sequence continues at coordinate 1,780 of PVJC01046056.1, forward strand.
GCATGCTTAAATCCCTTTTACAAAAATAAGTGCCATGGATAATCAATATAATCTTGTTTTTCTACTATTAACCCCCCTCAAAACAAACAAAAAACAGAAACAACAACAACAAAAACACTTGTAATCCATGACATGTAATTGTGTTTTTTTTTCTTTACTCTTGTTTTGAGGTAAAACTAACCTTGGCTTCCAGTCAATAAGTCGATAACAACCAAGAGATGATGGAGCATAGCTATATTGTATTAAGAGGCATCTGTATACATTGAACTCGTTAAGAATATGCAACCTCACCCTCCATTCCCAGTGCTCCTTTAGGATGATGCACTGCCACAGTGGAGGAAGATTTCAGAAATTTTCCCACTCAAACCTCATAATTATACAGATGAGAAAAATGTGGCCGAAGCAGGTGGCTGGCTCTTCTGAAGGGTTAAATGCTCATTGCAGGCACAGCTGGTACTAGAATAAGTGTTTTCTACACCCAATACACTATTATCCTAATTACTCACATTCTTTGCTGCTTTCATTCCTATGCTCGTTGTAGTTATTAGAACTATAGCTGTAGATAATTGAAGCAAATTACCTTAAACACAAAAGGCAGTCAGTCAATAGTGGTTAGTGAATTAATTTGTTTCAGCTATTTAGTAGGTAAAAAACATACCTATATTTAATTATCTTCCCCCAAAAATATGTTCCATTGAGAGGTCTATGAAACAGTAGTTTAATAGCAAATTCATCCCCACTTTTAAATTGCAACAAGAATAATTAATGCAATAAATATAGAAAATATTTTTAGTTTTTATAAATAGCAAATTCATCCCCACTTTTAAATTGTAACAAGAATAATTAATGCAATAAATATAAAAAATATTTTTAGTTTTAGTTTAGGAGGTGTGCATCTCCTAAACGCTAAGGGAAACCACAAGACTTGCAACCAGGGGAGCAATGGGTAGAGGCAGATTGTTCCCACTAATCCCCTGAACCTGTAACCAAGGCCTCCTTTCTCTGACTTCCCAGTGAGCCCGCCTTGGCTCATGATTTTATGTTGCTTTACATTTGAGTCTATTAAGATATCTTTGGAAACTAGAAAACAATAATGCTGGAAGTATATAAACACTAGAGGCCCAGTGCACAAAATTTGTGCACCCAGCCTGGCCTGTGCCCTCTTCCAATGCAGAGGCCCCATGATCAATTGCCCCAAAGAGGTAGGCCCCTCCCACCCATATGGGGTTCCTCAATGGATTGCCCCAAAGAGGTAGGCCAGAGCCAGGGGTCCCATCACCTCGTCATGCATGGGGAAAAGGGAACCCCTGCAAAAGCCACAAGGAGCAGCTGCGGGGACCTGCCTCCTCCATGCAAGGCAACAGAGATGCTGGTACCTCCAGGCCTCACTGCAAGGAGCAGCTGCTGGGCCCCGCATCCACTGTGTGCACAGCCATTTTGTGTTGGTGTGAGAGCATCACAGCATGATAGCATCTGAACCAGTGAGGCTTTTATTAGTAAGATTGTCCATAAACTCAAACATCTAGAAACAAAGAACACAATAGATTCTACACATCTACTTGTATATCCATGTAAAATATCCAAACTTTATAACTGGTATTATAATACTCCATTATAATAGTAAATTTCTTTTCAACCATAATTGTTCCAATTTTTCTCAGGGGTTGTTCGAAGGGTACAAATTCTTCCTAAGCTTATTTTTAATTGCTATAAAATATTCAATGTATTTAGTATTAGAATAAAACATTTAATCTAGAACAATTACCTTATTTTATATCTCTATATATGGAACTGCCATTATAAAGTGTATGAGAATGTAAACACCCTTCAAAAGATTTGCTACATTTCTTTTTATAAACATATTAGAGGCCTGGTGCACAAAAATGTGTGGACTTGGGGGGGGGGGTCCCTCAGCCTGGTCTCTGTTCTCTCGCAGTCTGGGACCCCTTGGGGGATGTCCACCTGCTGGCTTAGGCCCACTCCCGGGGTGATAAGGCCTAAGCTGGCAGTCAGACATCCCTCTAGCAGCCCAGGAGTCATTGGGGGATGTCCACTTGCCAGCGGGGAGCAGGCTTAAGCTGCAGTTGGACATCCATAGCACTGCTGAGGAGGTGGGAGAGTTTCCCACCACCATCACTGTAGTGGCATCTGTCAGCCTGGATTGTGGCTGAGCAGAGCTCCCCCAGTGGAAGTGCAATGACCACCAGGGGCAGCTCCTGCATTGAGTGTCTGCCCCCTGGTGGTCAGCGTGTGTCATAGTGACTGGTCATTCCCAGTGGTTCTGCTGTTAGGGTCAATTTGCATAGTACCTTTTTATTATATAGGATAATAAATTCTATCCATAGATGTAGCATAAAAATTGTGTTTCCTTAAACACTAAAAGTTATTATTATTTGTGTCTTTCAAATCGCATGAGTAACAAATGACAAGCTAGTGTTGTTTAATTTACCCTCTTTTAATTATCAGCTACACATAAAGTTGTTGAATAATTCACTTTGAAACTGAACCCTTAACACATATAGTTGTTTGAAGTTGACATGAGATGCATATGCATATGTGTGCATATCTAAAATAAAGAAAGCATAGTGCATGATTATCAAAATAAATTCATATGCATTGTAGTCTGAGTGGGAATTGTATATATATATATATCTTCCAAATTTATCTGAATATCTCCTTAAACAATATACTGAGCTCTTGTTTCCTAAATAACATGGAGTCTGTGTGCATAATAAATGCAACATCTACAGGAAACCCGAATGAGGTAGAAATCAGAACCATGTGTCTCAATTCAGCTGTCAACAAAGAAGGAAGTTGCAGGTGCTGGTCTCTGAGAGGCAGACTCAAGTGAAGTCTCATGTGCGGGGTGTTCATTAGGGATGAACGCCTGGATCCCTACAATGGAGTGTAAAGAAGGAGGGTTGTGTAGAGGGTACAATCCAGCTGCCCAGAACAAAGATAACCTCAGCAGACCCCCAAAGAACTGTAGACCTAAAATGTCAATCCGAATTGTCTTGTGTTGGGCCAAAATACAAGGCCCTTTTTACCCCTGCCTCCATACTAGTAGTCTATCCTGGGACGGGTGGAATATTTGGAAAGCTGGTTCCCTGTGGCTGAAGGCACACCCCAGAAATGACAGGTGGCTGAAAGTGCTCAACCTGACAAATTCTCTGTAGCTGGAGCACAAGTGCTACCTAGAAGGGACAAGCAGACAGCACAGTTCCATGTCCAGCATGAAGACTGTTGAATGATGTTATAGAAACTCATCATCCCAGAAACAGAAAAAAGTGGGAAACGAATCATTATTGAGATAATGATTCGAATTCTCCAGCTCAATTTCAACAAATGGCCTCTTAAATCAAAGAGATTTAAGAGAGCCTGGGGCTGCTTTGTCAATTGCTCTGTGATCTTAATTTTTTTTACTTGGTTGCAGTTACAAATTTGCGATAGTTCTATAAGATGCATATTTTGTTAACACACATTGCATGAAAACATAGTTTAGAGTGGGCTGCTGCTTGCCTGCTCTAAATATTCACTTTTTAAATTAGAGGGGGAAAATATACAAATCTCTCAACAAATAAAAAGATAATAGGATACAGATTTTTAGTCCAGCATCTTGGTTGCATTACGAGATGGAATTTCATGGAGCCTTCATTTCAGCAATATATGACTATTTTTGTTTTAAATATGCACGGGGAGAATTTATTAAATTAAATTATGATGTTCAATAATCAAATAATAACGTTTTATAAATGTCTCTGGGGAAAATAGGATATTTAGAACACATAGAAACTGAAGAAATAGTTAAAAAATGAAATATATATTTTAGGACCTTAACTATCTGCAAAATTGAGTCAAAATAAATATAATAAAAATTCAAATTATTTGCTAAATCTTCTAAATACTTCTTAATGTAGCCTAGTATCTGATGTCATTTTTTAAAACTTTTAATAGTAGATAAAATAAAACCTGATATCAAGCTCTGCTCATTGTTCTCCATTTACCTTTACAGCTTTCGGAGCAATCAGCTCAAGAATGTATTGCAAGAGGAAGGTAATTTTAATCTCAGAAGTTTAAAATATGGCTTTTTATTAAATGTTCATATTAAATTCTATGAAATGATAAGTATTAAATAAAATTGTTTCAATGATATTAAGTAGCAACTTTTATTCACGTTTTATTATGATCTCATTTTAGATTTATCCATAGTATTTAATCTGTTGAAAAAGTTCACCTAAAATCATTTTAAATGCATTTCAATACCTTTACTTGTACATTTTAAGAGATGAACTCAATTCCTTTTATACTGTGGGCTTCAGTTAGTGTCTCACTTTTAACACGTAGAATATGTGATTCTTCTTTTTTCTCTATTGATTAAGGTATTGTATATGTGTCCTTATCCCCACTACCCCCTCACCCCCCCATCCATGCCCTCACCCCCCCTGCTGTCTGTGTCCATTGGTTAGGCTTATATGCATGCATACAAGTCCTTTGGTTGATCTCTCTTCCTTCCCCTCACCCTCCCCTACCTTCCCTCTGAGGTTTGATGGTCTGATGGATGCTTTACGTTGGAGAAACCTAACAAATACCATCCCTCAGGAATAAAAATGAACATCACCCAGTAAAGTCACACAAGTGTTTTGTACCCTGTCATGATGTGATGAGGGAGGTATATAATTTCTGTGGTTTTCTTCCCCCAAATCCATGACCTCAGTATAATCATGAGAAAATATCAGACAAAACTAAACCGAGAGGAATTCTGCAAAATACTTGACGCATATTTCTTAAAACTGTCAAGGTCATGAAGGGCAATAAAAGTCTGAAAAAACAATCACAGATTGGAGACACTAAAAATACAAGGTGAATATATACAATGTGGAATCTGCCCTGCGCTGGGTATCGGCTGGCACAGAAACAAAGGTCATCGAGAGGATGTGACCTTGACCCCTGAGCTAAACTAGGGTGACAAAAGTTTCCTCACCCCCACCCTTATCCTTGGAATGTAAGTTCTGCCTGTTATGGGCACCTCGCACAGCGACACCAGAGAGGTGTTACCAGACAGGACAGCCCCGACACAGTGGGAGAGGGCATCCCCATTCTCAGTCCTTGTCCTCTCATATAAGTGAATTTATATGAGACCTTGACTGTGTTGTAAAAAGCCAATTTATTAGAGCAATTAAAGCATGCATTTTTATTTTAAAAAAAGCAAAAGCACGCAAACCTATACCTCTGGCTTATAATGCATAGGCTCTCGGCTAATCTGAAGAGCAAGTTGGGTGGGGGTCTGAGGAATTACATAGCCTCCTACCTACAGGTTTCAAAATTCCTCTGCTGATTGTTTTAGTGCAGGGTAATTCTCAAGGTCCTATTTGTACTTTGTTGGGGCCTTCCCAGAATTCATGAAAAGATCTTGGCTTCTCTGCTTAGGCAGTAAAAATTCCCTTTTTCCTGCCCATTTCTCTCTCCCTTTCTGTATTCTCTCATTAGGGAGTTGTTTTTTGTTCCTTTGTTTCTTTGTTTACCATTTGCTCTATGTTCTTGGCTGGAAAAGACAATGGCTTGTTAGTTACAAGCCAGATGTTAGGCTTTGTTTTAACTTTCCTGTCTCAGTTTCCCTATTCCTCCTGCCCTGGGATCCTGTAACATGCCCACAGTACTTTTAATTATATTATCATCAGAATGAACTTCATTCACACAATACTTACAGTGTTTTTAAAATTTTGTAATTTGAAACATTTATTTTGGATTAAGTTATATATTGTATGTCTATACTAACTTTATTATAAGACAATAATAATCTCAGGTATCTAAACTAATAAAAGCGAAATAGTAAAATTAACCATTTCTCCAAGACAGGGTAAGCCACGCCCACCAGCCAATCAGAGCGGCTGTATGCAAATTAGCCCAGCCAAGATGGCGGAGGCGGACACCCAGAGGCTTGCCTCCGGGTGTCCGCTGCCCATCTGTTGCCTTCCTGCAGGCCACACGGGTGTGGGGGCCGGAGGAGCGACCGCCCACAGCCCCACACCTCCAGGCAGAAAGCAGCCTGGAAGTAGGTCTGTGATCGCGGGGGCTCGGGCACACACGCCTCTGTGAGTGCCCGAGCCTCTGTGATTGATTTCAGGCGGCAGGGCAGCTGGGGCCTGGCGGAGTAAGCCAGCCCAGGCCCCCAGGCTGTCTTGCAGCCTGGAAGTAGGTCCATGATCACGGAGGCACCGGCACACATGCCTCCGTGAGTGCCCGTGCCCCCGCGATCGATTTCAGGCGGCAGGGCAGCCCAGGCCCCCAGGCTGCCCTGCAGCTGGAAGTAGATCCGTGATCGCAGGGGCTCGGGCACAGAGGCGTGTGTGCCCGTGCTCCCGCGATCAATTTCAGGTGGCAGGGCAGCCAGGGCCTGGTGGAGCAAGCCAGCCCAGGCCCCTAGGCTGTCCTGCAGCCTGGAAGTAGATCTGTGATGGGGGGGGGGGGCACGGGCACTCAGGGAGGCTATCCCTCCCTGAGTGCCCGTGCCCCCCCCATGGATTCCAGGCGGCTGGGCAGCCTGAGGGGAAGGGGAGGCAGAGGATCCGAGCCAGCTCTGCCCCTGAGGCTGAGGCCTGGAAATCGGTGCGGGGCACACAGCACACAGGTAGGTGTGCCCTCCGTGTGTGCTGTGTGCCCCAATGGATTCCAGGGTCCCAAACTGTGAGAGAGCACAGGCAGGGATTAAGTATCCCCCCAACCCCTGCCGAGTGCACAAATTTTTGTGCACTGGGCCCCTAGTTTTAACATAATTTTGTAATGCATATTTGAATTAATATAATGACCTTTTGAAAGTTACACTGTCTTTGCTGAAGCATTTTCATTTTAATACCATAATCTGAGATTATCTCTTCCAATTTAAGGCTATTGCATAATAGGCATAATTGAAAGGTTCATTTGTTAGTGAAATGTCCTCATAATGGCAAATCTAGATTTTGTATTACTACTGTAATTATTTTAGTATTATTGTTAATACCTCTTTGTAATATCAGTTTGTGAAACTCCAAAGAAATTTCTTTCCAAAATTGCTCTCAAATTTTCTCAATAGCAACTAAAACAAAGTTTATATTAAACTTATGTATGTCTGTAACTTGTACAAAAACCATTCTATTCATATATGCAAATACATTGATTTTATTGGTTGTTTTTTCTCCTAAATGTTTGCATTATCCAATTATTAGTTTTTTCATACATTTCCTTTCTAATTTATGTCTTCCTAGGAGATTATGGCCTTGACCAAGAATTTGAAACTAGTAGACTATTAAAATGTATTGTTTTCAGTTCGCATATAACATAACACATGATCATGGTCAAATAATGTCATTGCAGTATTGAAGATTTTATATTCAATTACAAGAATGGAAGTTCATTGAAAGCTTCAAAGTATATGCTGTCATCAAATATAAGACAAATGAGCCCATTTGGTCATATAGTTTTTTCAGGTGAATAGTTATGAACAGCATTTGAGAAGTCTGTTTTATGGATTTGGGACCTTACATATTTAAGTTACAACTCTGCTGATCTTACTCTCATATCTGCCACCTTAATATTAAATATAGCTATTATTGTATTTATTAAACCTTTAAATATATTGAAACTTAAGTTCAAGTATTTGGGATCAATATCCTTCTGATACATATAGTCATAGGTAAAAAAAAGTTGTAGTAAATATACATAAATATCTAATATACCTTCCATAAAGGTGGTCAATAATTGGTTCTATTGAAAGCAAAAGTGGTAGTGACATTCTTAAACATCTTATATCTATGTAGGTATAGGATTTCTCTAATATTACTCATAAATGCCATGATAGAATCCAAATAATCATCAGTGTAATTCTACTAAAATAATATTCTTTATGAGCCAATACAATTGGAAGAGGATATTTAGAAAGAACAGATAAACTACAAGCTTTTAGAAGGTTAAGTAGAATAGGATGTTGAAGGACAGTTAGTAGCAGGGAAAGACATGAGTAACAACTAGTGCAAATCTTTGGGTTCCTAATGAGCAAAATAATTTTGTTAAACTTTATAAAATTAGTTCATAATATAATAAGGCTCTAAATTTATTGTCAAAATTACAAATGAAACAAGCTGAAGTTAAAATACATTTCTGACCTAGTTGGAAAAATCAGTCGATTAAAGAGTTCCATTGTTATGCCAAAGACTTACTGGTAATTGTGCTAACAGTGATAACGTCACTATGTACATGCAAATAAACAACAAATTTAAAAAAAAAAATGAGCATAGTGTTTTAGAAATGCCTGCAAAGGTGTATATGAGATACTATATAGTATTTTGGATTAAGAAGTACAGCAAAAGTGAAAAAAACAGAAATAAACAACTAAAAAGAAATTTGGTAAAGTTTATATTCCCAATAATTAGTATCTATAGCAGTTATAATAAGGATAGACTTATTTTATATTGCTCTGTTTAATATTTTGCTTCAACATTAACTATTATTATATGTGAAAGTTTGCATGAACTGTGGTCAGGGTTTAAAATAATTTTCAGAGGCTATTAAGATTTGGATGATTTATAAAGTGTAATTTGTAGCGTGTCTGTGTCTTTCTTAATGATCTAGCAATTTCCTAAAATCATTCAGTATTTCCTAGACTTAAACCAACCTGTCATTCGTCTGTCTGTTAATATGAGGACTTTTTATTGTTATTGTTTTGCCAGTTCATGAGTTTTTGGTTTGTCTTTGAAAGGAAAAAAAAAGAGTCCTGCTCAAAATAGATGAGAGATATAACTGATCTGTGAAATAGCTTAGCAATGTTGAGTGACTCAAGCAAAAGGGCAGCATTTTTTCCTAACTTCTAGTAATGTATTTTTAATTAAGAAAAAAATGAACTGATTTCACACCTGGGTGATGGGAGTTAGCTATGGAAGAACAACCAAATAACACATCTTTACATCTACACATTCAGTGGTAATGAGAATGAGTTTTGTAGCTATGCAGATCTGGATTTGATTCTATACCTTCTTATCAGTACCTGGAGCAAGTTACTGAACTTTGCTAAGAACCATCTCTTCTTAGTTCTTACTACTCATGGTGACAAGATTGAGGTAGTAATCATATACATGGACACTTTTCAGAATGCCTAAAACATAGTTAATATGCAATTAAGAAGAAGCAATGATTGGTTGTTAGTAAACTTGGCAAGCTCACAGCCAAAGCTACAAGTGGATAATAATGTTCTGGTATTTCTGCAAGTTTCTCAGAGGAATTCATAATCTTGTGGATAACATGTTAGAAAAGTTTCTCCAAGCAAGAAAAATACATGTATGGAAGTATGAATACTGGAAACAGCATTACATAAACTAAGAATTAGAAGTTGTTCAGTAGAGTTCAAAACTAAGGAATCTAAAAGCTGATGAATAAGGTGGCTGGTAAATCATAGTGATTCTTGTATACCACATAAAGAATTTTTATTTTATGCTTTGTATTTTGAAAAAACTTGAATGAAAGCAATAGAAGTTATAACAGGTAGAAATTTATTATTAAAAACCATGTAAGAGGGCTGAGAAATAAAAAAAAGATAATAAATAGAGAAACTTGGCACAGTGATATATAGTGTCCCTTAGGTGTGTGACCCAGCGAATGTAGTCCCATCTTTCTCAACATCTCAGCAATATTCATTACTAGGGGCCCAGTGCACAAATTTGTGCACATTGAAAGGAACTGTGGGCCACAAGGCTGCAGTGGGCACAGGAGTGGGTCTCAGGGCCCCCATTAAGCCCCCCCTTACCATGGTCCCCTGGTCCTCTGTCTGACAGCAGCTCCACTCCTGCAACCGCCACTCCCACATGTTGATGGTGTGACTCTGCTTGCACCCACTGATAGCATGGAGCTATTGGAGCCAGTGCCAGCAGTGGGTGTGAGCAAGGCCAGTGCCAGCAGTGGGTGCAAGTGGCAGCTGCTCCCCCAATTGCCCCTCAGGAGCAGGGGAAGGTAGAGAAACCCTGAGAGGTTATCTGGGCCAGCAGCCACTGTGAACATCTGCTGAAGGCGCTAGGTGCCAGCAGTAGGTGCAAGCAGCGGCTCTAGCACCGGCAGTGGGTGTGAGCGGGGCCAGCGCTAGCAGCAGGTGCAAGTGCCAGGCAGGACTGTGGTACACAGGAGCAAAGAATTACCAGTAACCACCAGAGACTCACCCTGATGGCAGCAACTGGTACCCCACCTTAGTCTGGCATCCCTACTCACCTGTTCCACCATTCCGCTGCAGCTGATGCCCGCCATGTTCCACTCTCTGTTCACTGCTGCCCATGTCTGCCTTGTTCATGCATGCCTCCCTCCCTGGTGGTCAGTGCATGTCATAGCAACCGGTTATTTGTTTGTTCTGTGGTTCAGTCTATTTGCATACTAGCCTTTTATTATATAGGATAGTTATTAATCTTTCTGTTTTGGAGTACTTACATTTCTATACTTCTGAGTTTCTGGATAGATTGTCATTAAATCACTCTGCATGACAATAAAACTTCTGGGCCAATTTACATAAAATGTTGGCACTAGAAAACACTTTATTAACAAAATATGATTTTTTTAAAATATATTTTTATTGATTTCAGAGAGGAAGAGGATAAAGAGATAGAAATATCAATGATGAGAGAGACTCATTGATTGGCTGCCTCCTGCATGCCCCTTACTGGGGATTGAGCTCACACCCCAAGCATGTGCCCTTGATGGAAATTGAACCCAGGACCCTTCAGTTAGCAGGCTGACACTCTATCCAGTTAGAGCAATTTCTGCTTTCCTTAATTTCTGAGTCTCATCCATTATTATCCTCTATTTTTGCATATAATATATTCTTACCTTTGCCCCTGCTGTCTTCATTTTTATTACAATTTATTTAAAAAGATAATCATAAAATCTGTGGATACTAACAACTTATTTTATTACTCCAAGAATAATAATAAATGATGAGGTAAATACAAGAAAAAATGGTATGAAACTTATTAAGTATGCTCTCATAGCAGAAGTCACATAATTAGGCCTATTCTCACCAAGATCTCAAATTACCACTTGAAGGTAAATTTGGTGAGTGGTAGCTGCTCAATAAATATTGGTTGTATTTATGAGAGAATAAATGGATGATTCAATTCACCAAGATGTCATAATAATTTTAAATTTATATAGCTAAATAATTCAAGCTTATTATCTAATAGCATAAAGTGTGATTTGCATTTAAGTTTTCTCATAGGATTATCAATTATATAACCTCTTATCTCAGGTTATTGTGCTGTCACCTTTAATCACCACTAAACATTTGCTTAGAAATTCCTTCATATCAGTAATGACAGTATAGCTTGCTGAAATGTTTCAATAAACTAAACTAGTCTGGGCCTATTTAAAATACTAGTTTGCTTCCAAAAGGACATGATGACCCTGAGATAGATATTATCAGGGACTCTGTAATTTATCCACTGCTAAAAATTTTACCAAGTCTAAAAAGCAGTCAATTTTCCTCTTAATTCTCATATAAGTTCAAGCTTTGCAGAAAGGAATAAGAATGGCTTCTCATCCCTTACAGCTTGCCTCCTGTCCAATCAAAGCATTTTCTAATTCTAATTGCATTAAGTGGTGCACATCAGATGAGTTCATCTAGTCATTGAATGTGGAAAGCATCCCACTGAGGGCTGAGCTGAGGAATCACTTAA
>PVJC01046057.1:0-13459 GCA_004026665.1 Murina feae
GGGAGGGGAGGAGAATGGAGCAGTTCAGGGTGAAAGAGAAGTTAGGCTGTGTGATACAGTCACTGAAGAAGTCCCAGCCACCACTTGAGCTCTGACTTGAAATGCCCTACAAAATTGTCCTAAACTGGGGTAAGGGTCTGGGTCATATATACTGGAATCAACACTCATTGGAGCACTGCACATCCGCTGCAAGAAGGGGGCAGGACTACAGGCAAAATAGCTTTCTCTAGTCAATGAAAATTCCCAGAAAGGAAATTGTCCATAAGGGATTGTGAACCTAAAGCTAAGCTTGTGCCTTACCAGGCCTGGTTAATTCACCAACTGGGAAGAGGGGGAAAGCTGTGAATCAGAACTCACAAAAAACAATCCCCTTCAGCTTTCTTAGAATCATCTGTTCCTGAGTATTCCATGATAACATCTTCCTCCAGAACACCCAGTAATGTTGGACCAGTGGTCCAAGCACTTTGCAGAGTTAGCAAAACCACAAGTGAGTCTTTGCATGAAGGGAATCAGCCTTGCCAGAGATCAATAATGTGTACAAGTGCTTATTCAAAAGAGTAAAATTGCCAAAATTATAATTGCTTGTAACTGGAAGTAGGCAAAGAAATTAATGCTGCTGAATCGTGTTCATCCCCCTGAGAGCTGGCAAATTTAGTCAAGATTGCATGTCATTAGAAAAACTGGAGTGAAACATTTCAGTCAATATGGTCAGCTTTCTCCGAAATCCACGAGTGGTCATGGTTAACACGGTAAATATTTAATTCCATCACTTACAATTGCCCTTTGCTCCCAGCATTTACTTCGGCAGCTTTGAGAGCTTAGACAAACATGCAGGCCTCCTTGTACTTGCTTCATGCTCATATTGGCTTAGCTGGCTGCCTTGTGACAGAATCACAGGAAATACATAAGCAAGACTGGCAGACACAAGAAACTTCATGGAGGTAGGAGATAAGATGACAGAAGTACAGACTGAGAGCAAGAAGGGACTTGAAGATTGAAAAAGTCCACGCCACAGTCTCTGTTCTACATGAGAATGTTAACACCTGAAACCCAGAGAGAAAGGTTAAGGGACTACGACTAAATTCACACAGTCAGATCTCCGGATCTGAAAGCCAGTTCTCTTTCTGTCCAACCATATGGTCACTAGAAGTGTGTGGTGACTTTGAAATGTATCAGCTTAGCTGGGCTGAACAAAATGGCACAATTTCTTTCCCTGTATGTTTGTGATTAGGGTGGGCCCTGAGAGATGTTTTGTAGGAGTTTCTTTTATAAATAATCCCAATTATGTTGAAGAGAACAGTCACTCTGTAACCAATAGTGACACTTTCAAACACAGGAGAGCAGAACAAAGGTTCAGCTATCCCCTCACCATCATCACCACCACCCCACACCCCTCCCTCAAGAGAGAAACATGGAAGCTATTGGCTGCCAGGAGCTACAGTCTCTGGCATGTTCTAATGACTCTATTTTAGGCTTTATATTTCATCTGTATGTGTCCCTTCTGCTGAAAAGTTCTACAGATGGAGTGAGTATAAATTATGCCCTTTCAGTTTGGGTAAGGAAGCAAGAGGAGTAAAATGCTAAAAACATGCTTGTCCTGTTTTCCTCTCCCATCGTACTATGTGGGAGGGCAATTACCCTTGGTTCTGTTTTCATACAAGAAGAAGTGCACTCCCCAAGAACAACATGCAGTTGGTTTCAGAGTAGGAAAAACAGGAAAATAGCCAATACTTAATTACATGTACCCCAAAACCCACAGGGAAATTCATCCTAGAGGCCATCACTGATCCTGTCTGAAGGTGGGCATTTTGGTCCCTTTGAAGTTCTGCTGAGGATCTTTGCCATTTTCCTGGAGAAGATAAATAGGAAGACCAGTATTTGGCCTGATCTCACAGGGAGCTCTGAATTACACCATAGAGCTGTATCTACTTGTAGCAAAAGGGCAGGCCTGTTGGCTGGGGACAAAGGGGAGAATTGTGTGTTGTGTGTGTGTATGGTGGGGGGTGGGGAGCGGGGGGGGGATGGTCCGTAACCATCCAGACTAAACAGTTTTCCTTACCCAAGGGTAATTTCTGGGAGGGGAGGCAGCTGTGAGCCTTAGAAACCATTCACCACAGCAGCTGGGCTTCGGTCGCAGAGCTGGGTAAAGGGGATCTGGGAGGGCTGCCTACCATGTCTTCTACAGCTCACCATGCCATATACACAGCGGCATGAACTCTGAGGATGAGCGATGAGAGGAGAGAAGGGGCATTAACAGAAAAGAAAATCCACAAGCAGGTGGAGATCAAGAACTCATTCTCCTCTTTAGATATTACTTAACATGTGTGCCATCACTCACATCCTAAACCCACATCTGTACATGTGTGTTTCTGCCAATTGTGGAATATGGACCAATCATAACTTCAGGGCAGGAATTCAGAACAACCTTTCACAAGATTCAACTACCTCATCTACCACCTTCTCAGCTTCCTAACCAAGTTCAAGTGGCAACTTAAAGTCAAAGCATTTGGGAGGCCAAAAATCACTTGAAGGATGGTAGCATTTCAGCAAGCCAACTTTCTGAATCATCAGACATGATCTACTTTCCAATTCAAGCAGTCACTGCTGACCACATAAAAATCAAGGCAGTTATTTCTGTGAGTAGACACCTTTCCACAGGGATCTAGAGAATCGAGTAAATATTTGAAGTAACAGAATGAACACAGCCACACATAAGTTCCAAATATTGCTGATTAAACTGCCACTAATCATATCACTTTTTCCCAATGTCTAGTTTTTCTAAATATCTGATACAATAACCCTAGAGTTTGTAATGAATAACTTGTGTATTCTTTGGAGGTACATTTTATAAGGTGAAATACACAAATGCATGGGATTTTAAAAATTGATTTTAGGGAGAGAGAGAAACATCTCAATGAGAGAGAAATATTGATTGGTTGCCTCTCCTACAAGCGCCAACTGGGGCTTGAACCCAGACCTGAGCATGTGCCCTGACTGACTGGGAGTCAAGCCCACCATCCTCTGGTGCACAGGACAATGTTCCAACCAACTGAGCCACACTGGCCAGGGCATTCAGTATCAGGTTTTTGAAATTCATCCATGTGGTTTTATGGGTCCTTCATTCCTTTGTGTTGCTAAGTAATAGTCAGTGGAGCAATTTTAAAACCAAGCATTTTCTAGCTTTTGTTTTGACAATAAGAGCTGATTAAAAATGCTGATTTAGGTCATTTGAAATGTTTCTATAAAACTTGATGTCTTTTTATGAAAATATTTCTAAGTGAACATGGCAAAATTTTTCCCACTCAAGAGACCCTCAGCAACAGAAACAAAATCTCCAAAGCTAACCTCACAAAAATTCATTCATGCTCCATAGTTAAAGCATAAAAAATAAATTAAGTATTTGCAAATGGCTTAAAAGATATAGTAAGGGGGAAAAAGAAGAAGAAACCACTACAGATCTCACTGTAGACATTTTATGTTAAGACTCAGTGTTGGCCAAGAAAACCAACCAACCATGCTGTTGGTTCTTAGGCACAAGCAACAGCAATATATTAGTAGCCTGTGAATAATTCCCTGGGTGCTTTATTTCTGGCAAAATCTCTTAATTGGCTAGCATGCTAATCCCTTTCTTAGAACACTTAGCACTGGAAATGTGTGAGACAAACAAAAATACAAGTCCTGGTTTGGTATGTAAATCAGCACCAGAGGAACTGGCATGGGCTTGCTGTGCTCAGGGCAATCTGCAGGGAGCAGAGGAGTTATGCATCAAAGCCAAAGGAAAGTGCTAGAGACAGAGAAGCATCCATCCGATGCTCAAAACTCAGAGGGAAGGTAGGGGAGGGTGGGGATGAGGGGGAGATATTAACCTAAGGATTTGTATGCATGCATATACGCATAAATGATGGATGTAGACAACAGGGGGTGAGGGTGAGGGTAAGAGTGGGGGGATGAGGGGACATTGTGAAAATAAAGTCACATTTGTAATATCTTAATCAATTGGGGAGGGGGCATTTTAAAAAGAAAAGTGCTGCCCTGACCAGTTTGGCTCAGCGGATGGAGCATCGGCCTGAGGACTGAAGGGTCCCTGGTTCGATTCCAGTCAAGGGCATGTACCTTGGTTGCAGGCATGTCCCCAGTGGGGAGGGGGGGTGCAGGAGGCAGCTGATGGATGTTTCTCTCTCATCAATGTTTCTAACTCTCTATCCCTCTCCCTTCCTCTCTGTAAAATATCAATAAAATACATTTTTTTTAAAAAAAGGAAAGTGCTCTTAACAGGATTTGGACACAACTGCCTGTGGCTCACTTTCATTCTGAACTAGGAAACTTAAACCTGTCACTTCAGTAGACTGGATCATTATGGGGTCTCTATTTCTCACCTGCAAACCCAGCTAACAAAACTCAGCCAAGTAGAATACCTACATCAATGTGTGACATTATTTTTGTTATTATTTCCAGTTCAAAGGAATATATTTGTAGAACTTTTTAAAATGTTATATTTTCTTATTCAAATATTAAAATTAATGCTTTTCTATGTTAGCTGTTACCTGAGCCTAGGAATTCTCTTGTCCTTGGTTCTATTTTCATGATCCTTGTGGTCTAGTCAGGGTTTGTGTATTTTTCTGGGGACAGAGAGAATTTGTCTTAACATCTCATGGAAGTATATTTCCAAATGACTAGTCATAATGTTCATAGAAAACTATACCCCACTGTCACAGAAGTCCTCTTATCCCAACTGCCTCACCCAGTCCACTCAGACATATAGCCACAGCAACTTATTAGTACTATTGTATAAAATCAGAGATTTAATAAGACCTTTTGACTAATAGTTCCCATCCCACATATAAGAGAGAAGGTAAGTGGAACCAGATGTCCAGCCCACAGAGACTATATTAAGATATTTCAAAGGCCAAAAATGTGAGATGTGAGGGAGAAGCCAGGAACCGTGCAGCCAGGAGAACTGTCCCATGTAGCGATCATATATGACAAGGGTTTACAACACGGCACTCACAGGATGCAAGGGTTCCATGCAGTTGGATGACAAAATACCTTTGTTTTTACTAGCTTCTAGCTTACTGGTTTTAAAAATTAGTTAATAAACTACATTAACACTGGTAATATTATTTTGCCACCAAGAAAAAAATGACCAGTGTTTCTATATGACATTACCAACGTGGAAAATATCCCTCACCTATGCTGATTACTACAGCAAAGTTACAGTAGTTAGTAAACTATCAGACCCATTCCAGAGCTTGTTATTAAAGAACTAATAAAGAGGCATGAATACTGCCCTGATAGTATGGATCAGTTGGTTGGAGTGTCATCCTGTGCACCAAAGGTTGCAGGTTCAAGTCCTGGTCAGGGCACATACTGCCTAGATTGCTTGTTTGGTGTCCAGTTAGGTCACATACAGGAGGCAACTGGCTAATGTTTCTCTCTCACATCCATGTTTCTCTCTCTCTCTTTTTCTCTCTTTCTCTCCCTTCCTCTCTCTCTATAAATCAAGACAGGCATATCCTAGAATAAGGATTAGAAAAAAAAAGAGGTACACACACTGAGCTATATAATAAATGTTTTCTAAAATATGTTAATAACTGTATTTGAAAATAATTAGTTTCCTTTGCATGTATATAATTATATATTTAACAATTTTATTCAAGTATGTGTTGATAAAAACAAAAACACCTAATATGCATAATAACATGATTAAAATAAAAAACACTATCAGGAGGGAAAGAAACTCCACACAAAGTGTATCTGCAGGATGCTTCCACTATACGAAGTTCAAAACTATCTATGGTAGTAGAAACCAATAGTGGTTGCCTCTAGGGTAGGGAGAGTTGATTGGGAAAAGAATGAGGAAACATTCTAGGATGATAGAAGTGTTCTTATTTTGGTCTTGGTGATGATGGCTATGTATGCATTTGCCACAACTAACCTTACGTAAGATGTGTTCATTTTACAATATGTGAATTTATCTCAATGAAGTACTGAAAGCAATATATATATATATATATATATATGGCTCTAAAGGCATTATCAGACAAAGGGATTAATAACTCAAAAGAGATGAAGAACCCTTATCTCCAAACAGGAAATAAACTAAACCAGCACCAAACTGACCCTTGAGTTGCCACCCACCATCCACTATCAGCCCAGCATTCATAAACTATCCAGGTTAAGTGCTATATCCCCACTATAATATCTCTCCATGCCCTCCCATCCAGTTAACCCATTTCATGTGGACAACTGTAATCATAGCCTATGATACTCGTAAGATTCATTGTGCTTCCAACTCCCCTGCCCAAGACAGATAGAAATGACTGGACAACTTGCAAGGCCATGGTTGCTTGAAATTAGAGACTCCCAACCAGCAGAGCCAGCAGAGCAGTGGAGTCCCCAGTCCTGCAATGGTCTTCCCCACTTCTGAAACTGCAAGGGACCTATGTTACTTGTGTTCCATCCAAGGGTGCCCTCCGCTGGTTTTTCAAAATCAAGCACCAGTTAGGCTCATTCTAGAAGTTCGCCCAACACCGCCATTTGTAGGTGAGAAAACTAAGATTGGTTTACCTTAAAAAATTAATAATTATCAGTTACAAGACACTAGCCCAGGTGATACCCGTCAACCATCCATTTTTATTTTTTTTTTAATTACAGCTAGCTGGTTCCTTCCTGCCAAAGAATCGTTCAGCCCTTGCACCCACATTGCTCTAGGTCCTGTGGAAAAACAAGTTCATTGGGAATACAGGTAAGACCAAGGACAGCTGTGGGCTTCAGACTACAGCATGTCCTTGGCCAGGATTCTGGACTGTGATGCGTGATAGTATTTTAAGAAATTAGCTCAGGAGAAAAAATGGAGTCGGAGTTGAAAGCCATGTGTCCAGGTAGAGCATTGTCAGTGGGGGGGCCTCTGTCCTTGTTCCAGGCACCCTTCCTTCCCCACTCCCGTTTTTCATCTCCAAACATAAAGGGGAAAGAAAACGCTGAACTTCCTGGTCCTAACGGTAGATCCCATGGACCATATTCCTTATTTGAACAACGTGTTTTATCCCAATAATATACAATTCTAGACCCACATGTTTAAATTTTTCCATTTGGATTTTAATTTTAAATCCAATTGAGACTATTTTTACTAATTTAAAGAACCTATCTGTGAGTCAAATTGAACTATAACAGCAAAAGAGTTATCATACCGATATTGGCAGGCTTTATTATTATTAGATTTTATTACACTTAATTAAGAGGTATGAACAAAAATATTGATAGATACTGATTAAGTTCACAGACACTGCCTGGCTTCAAACCCCACCTCTTCCTTCCACTTATTAGCTATTCAAACTTGGTCAAGTTCCTCAACTTCATTGTGTATTTTAGTTTTTTTATCTGTAAAATGAGAAAATTCATAGTATTTCATTCATAGAGTCAGAGGTTTAGGTTAATATTTGTAAACTAGAGGCCCGATGCATGAAATTTGTACAAGGGGCTTGGCCCTCACAGCAGCCCTGGCTGCTGTCTCAGCCCTTGCAGCAGCCCCAGCTGCCTCAAGATCCCACCCCTTCCTGCCCCCTGCCCACTGGTCATCCTGAAAGGTCGTTCCGGAAGGTTGTTTCACTGTCTGGTCTAATTAGCATATTAGCTCTTTATTATATAGGATAATCTAGATTATCTGACAGATGGTAAGTGCTATGTGTGCATGTACCATATAATTAATAAAAAGTGGTCTGCATAGAAAGCATTTGGGTACAGTATTCCTATTTGATGTGGTTTTTTAATTGTTGGCTATGAAAATCTGTCCCCTTACTGGAAGGTTGTGTGCACAAAGCAGTGATGCATTTTGCTTGGTCAACCCAAGTAAAAAGTTTGTGGATTGACCATTTTGATATTCAGAGTTCCCTACAGAGAATAAATAGCTCTACTGAATAATTTGTAGCAAAGGAATAAGCCATCATGAGTCAAATACATGTGTTCTTAACCAAGAACATAATTAATGATTAACAGGCCAGGAAGGGAAAACTGCTGTTAAAAAAAAAACAACACACAAAAAAAACCCCACAAAATACACACAAAAAAACCCCACAAAATACACAAAAAAAGAAACCCAATTTATTAACATCAAAATACTGTCAAAGCCTAAAGAAGAACAGACAGGCCTGAGCATGACTATTCCAATGGATGTTCTGTAATAAATCAATGGACTGTTCAATTCTTCAATTAGTTTTACCTCTGGAGATTCATTCGGTCTGTAATTCATTTCAAGATGACACCAGAGAGAGAAGGTCATTTTTGCTTCATTTTTATGGATCCAATTAAAGTTGGCTCCAGGGATTAAGAAACTTTCATTGACCCCTCAAAGTACCCCTGCCTGCAAGCACCTTCGCCCATGCTCACCAGCACCCAGCCCCACCTCGTAGGTCTCCAGCATGATGCCTTTACAATAAATACCATTTTTAGCCACTAACATGGGAATGCTTTTGTTGATTCTCGGATACCAGCTAATGTCCCATTTTACATCATCCCTCTCCAGATCTGACAGTTGGAAACACTTAGTTCTGCTTTGCTTCCATTGTATTTCTGAAGTCATTTGAATGATTTAAATCAGAGATAAGTATTTGCTAATGAGCTTAAAAAGAAAAGATGTTTCTGAAAATTCCAAACTGCCTTGTTAAATGTGTACCTGATTCTAGTTTAATTCTTGGGAATTTGGTTCATGTAGCTTTTCCCTAATGATAATATTTCATGGTGAAACTTTAATTTATTTATTTTTTATTTTTGGGGTTTTTTTATTTTTTAAAAAATATATATTTTCATTGATTTTTTACAGAGAGGAAGGGAGAGGGAGAGAGAGTTAGAAACATCGATCAGCTGCCTCCTGCACACTCCCCACTGGAGATGTGCCCGCAACCAAGGTACATGCCCTTGACCGGAATTGAACCTGGGACCCTTCAGTCCACAGGCCTTAGCCCTATCCACTGAGCCAAACTGGTTAGGGCTCATGGTGAAACTTTTAAAATGCTTTGTTTCCAAATAAAGTGTTTTTTAAAATTCCCATAAAAATAAAATTATATAAGGGGAGAGTTCTTCATTTGCTTTTCAATAAATCCACAACCTAATTAAAAAAAAATACAATAAGTTTAATCCTCCTATATAATAAAAGGGTAGTATGCAAATTGACCCTAACAGCAGAACAACTGGGAATGACTGGTCACTATGACACACACAGAACACTAGGGGGCAGATGCTCAATGCAGGAGCTGCCCCCTGGTGGTCAGTGTGCTCCCACAGGGGGAGCTCTGCTTAGCCATAAGCCAGGCTGATAGCTGTCAGCGCAGTAGTGGTGGCGGGAGCCTTTCCTGCCTCCTCAGTAACACTAAGGATGTCCAACTGCCGCTTAGGCCTGCTTCCTGCTGGGAAGTGGACATCCCCCGAGGACTCCTGGGCTGCCAGAGGGATATCTGGCTGCCAGCTTTGGCCTGATCCCTGGGGAGTGGGCCTAAGCCAGCAGGTGAACATCCCGAGGGATCCCAGACTGCAAGAGGGCATAGGCCAGACTGAGGGACACCCCCGAGTACACAATTTTTTGTGTAGCAGGCCACTAATGTTATTATATTTTATTGAGCAACTATTGTGTGCCACCATTGGTCTGTCACCTGATAATGTGAGACATTATCACACTCAGTCCCTAAGACAGACTCAAAATATATTATTAGCCCCATTTTTAGATGAAACCACTGAGGATTTAAAATATTAAGGAATTTGTACAAAGTAAGAAGCTGACCTAGGAGTCAATCCAAAATTTGAGAGAATTTGACCAAAAAGTCACAACTTTCTTTCTTGACATGTACAGAAGATTCCACAGTTTGACATGATCAGTGAACTGCTGGTAGTATTTCTGGGTAATTCCTTCTAAATGTTTTCAGAAATTCCGCAGGGACATCCCAGTTATAATGAATTAATAACTAAGATGGAGAGGAAAGAGTTGGAGGAAGCCGAGAAAACATGTCTGAGACATAGAGCCTTTGACCTTCCCACCTTTATTGCTTCCCCTTTCTCAACAAATCACTTATTCCCTACAGCCAATCTCTGCAAACTCAATCCAATGAAGCAATTCATTCTACAATGTGTATTGTCCACCAGCTTCACATCTTTTTAGAGTGTTTAAACTTCAGAAGAGGAATGAATGGATTAATCTCAACCAATCTTTAAACATCCCTGTGGTGGTAGACATAAAAGAATAAGCCCCCATTTATGCTCCTGGTGGTCATTCCAGGTAGCATCCTGCCCACCCTCCACTTCTGCCCCCTGATTATTAGGGTGCCACATGCATGGACCTAATTTATATTAACAGCCCACAAACCACGCTTCCCACTTTCAGATTCTCTCCTCTGCATGCAGCTCTATAAAAATCAAAGCTAATCACTGCGTTGGCACAGAAATGAGCTTTTCAGTAAATAATTCTACCAGTTGCTAAAGGCTGAATCTATATTGCAGCAGATGAGGGGTGATCACCTTAGAATTGAGGAAGAGATAAATAGAAAGGCTTGTGGGGGTTCAGGGAACGAGCTTCCTGGTGATTTTGCCTCTGAATGCCTGATGTCAAATCATTAACAAGAACTCACCTTACCCCTTCCTTCTCTGGTACCACTAGAGGGCTCTAGTCATAGATTGCAGGAAGTTGGCTTTCCATTCATTGAGAACTTCAATTAGTTATGGACCTTAAGGTGATGGTAGAATGGGAACTCCATGGTTTTGACTCATAAGTGCAAGGTAAAGGCCTGGCCCTGCTTCTTTCTGTTATGTTTAACCACTTAGAGCCCATTTCTTACCAAGAAAACAGGGCTGATACTATTACTGAATGCTAAGAGGCTCAGTCAGGACAACATACCTAAAATTAGCAGCACATATCCAATGTGGAGTAAATGTTAGACATGAGAGTTTCCCACAGGAAATTGAAAATGGCTCCTGTCTTCCAGACAGATATGGTCAAAATAGATAAATAAGGATTGAGAAGCCTTAAAATGTCATGATTAGGTGTGTGAATTCTAAATTCAAATCCTGGTGGGCAAGTTATTTACTAGTAGCCTCTCTATGCCTCATTTTTTCTCATCTATAAAATGGGATAATTCTAGTAACTAATTCACACAGTTACTAGTCCCTCCCTTGTAAGCACTCTATAAGTACTGGCTACTTATGATTATAATAATTATTATCATTTACACAAGACAACACACACACACACACACACACACATACACACACATCAAGCCTAATGAAGTATATGTGAAAGATTCAGATGTTTTGTCCAAAGAAGTGGCCCCTCAAGAATAAGGCCCCTCAAAATGCTTTCACCTTTTATTAAAGAGTTTTCAAACACAGCCCTGGCCCCAGTAGCTCAGTTGGTTGGAGCATACAGTGTGCACCAGAAAGGGGTAGGTTGGATTTCTGGGGAGAGCACATACCTAAGTTGCAGATTTGAACCCAGATTCGACACATATAGGAGGCAACTGACTGATGTTTCCCTCTTACAACAATGTTTCTCTCTCTTCCTTGCCCTCTCTCTAAAAAGTCAATGAAAACATATCCTCTGCGAGGTTAAAAAAAAAAAAAAGTTAGCAAGCACAAAATGCCTTTTGATTCAGTGTATTTGGTCCTCAGAGATAAATCAGCCTCAATGGGCCACAGCTGCAGGGGATTCCTTTCGGCTCAATTTTAAGAAAACACTGGAAACTGGCTGTGCTGCTCAGAGATGAAACAGGCTGCTCTGAAGAGAGGGAGTAGTTGGTCACAGGAGTTCACGCATCACCTGGACACACCTTTGGCAGAACTGGCCCCTTCAAGCATCAACTGAGTGATGGGAATGGCTGACCTTCGTGTACCTCCCAGGACCAAGGTTTAATGGTGTTGGAGAAATAATGGCACCAGGAAAATAAAGGTGCCATAAATATTACAGCCACTAGTGTAGGGGGGAGGGGCACTGAAAAACAACTTTGAATCCATCTGATTTGGTTCTTCTAATGGGCCAGAACGTACTGCTTTTTGCCCACTCAGCCTTGCAGTCAGAGAGCTGGTGTGGGAGCTCGCTCACCTCTCAATCTTATCTTTCCAGAAAACAGCAATAAATGCTATTCAATTGAAAGGAGAACTGGGCCTTTTGTGTAGGATCTCATTTTAATTCATGGCTTATTGGCAATCGCTCATCTGCTGGGAATTAAATAAGGCTTGTGTTCAGCAGGAGCTGGTATTGGCTTTGAATCCTATATCCTACTGTCAAAACTTTGAAATGACAAAACATGTCTCCAATTTGGGGCTCCATGAGGCCTACTTGAACAGCCCCCTGTCGTCCTCAGCTATTCTTTTCTGAACAATGTGCTATAAATGTTCTCAGCAACAATGCACAGGGTGTATTTCAGCCACCTCGAAGTTCCTGCTGATTTTGCCAGGGGGGGGGGGGGCAGGGAGTCTACCTAGGACTGGACATAAAAGTCCAATTTGGAAAAAAAAATCATTCTGTGGAGATTTAAAAATTACCCTCCTCAAATTGTGCTTCCCTAGTCCTCTTATGCAAGAAGTAATGGACCGTGTATAAAAAGAACAGTAAAAAGTTAATGATTTATGACCCACGAATTTCCCTTGTTTCTCTCCCAAACCGATTATAAAATCTATATCCATCTTTGTGTCATTCTTCTAGCTTCCATCTGCTCAGGAGAGTAAATACAGCTTTCTGCGAGTGTCAAGAACTATTAGCGCCCCTTGCCAGAAAGGGGCCCAGGGACAAAACACCCAGGAGATAAAACTAGACCTTTACTCTGAAACCCCAGATCTGCTTAAAGAGTAAGGTAGCAAGGAGAGGCTACGAAACCTTTGTTCAGCCCAGATGCTCCAGGAGCAGCTCATGGGAACAGACCTTCTATCTCAGAGACACACAGAGGGATTAAGATGGAGTCAATCCTGGTTAATAGGAAAAGCTATTCCTCACTTCCATCTGTTCTCAAATAGAGAGCACCAACTCTTTCCAAATACACTAAGCTCTCAACAGATCCTCTACCTTACAACATAGCACCACAGCCAATGAAACTGTGATATAATTTTAGTTACCTGTATACCTTTTGGATCTTGTAATAGCAAGACTACCTCCTATCTTCAATTCTACATGCCAATGTCCAGATGCAATATTAATGATACAATATATTTGATAACTGATATTGTTCTTTGAAAAATAAAAGACTCCAGTTTTTACTTGAAAAAAAGGAAGATAAATAATGTGCTTTCTGAGGAGAAACAAGATGGCGGCATAGGGTAGACACCGCATATGCAGCTGTGAACAACTATTTCAGAAAAACCGCGAAAAGAACACACGGACACCACTCGCACCAGCAGGACGGCTGGCTGAGTGAAAATCCTACAACCAGAGAAGAGTCTGAGACTCAGAGCAGCAGCGGAAGCAAAGTACAGAGGTACGGAGGCG
>PVJC01046058.1:0-13413 GCA_004026665.1 Murina feae
ATTGACCCATTTATTGAATGACTTCTAGTGGAATGTTTATTCTGTGCCAAGCACATTGCCTGACAGAAACATGGGGGAGGAGACGATACAGAAATAAACACATAGATGTATGATTACAAGCTGTAAAGTTAGCGAAGGGAGGGCAGTAATAGACACTAAAAGAAGGATGTCTCGTTCAACAGGTGACATTTGAGCTAAGGCGGAAGGAGGAGGAACAGCCAGTCTGAATTGGGGGGGGGGATGGAATAGAGGGAAGAAGGGGGTATGGGACTAAGCTGCAAAAGGGGGAACCGCAGGTATGAGGGCAGGCAAGACCATCTGCTGGTGGTGGGTCTCACGGCTTCTTGGTGGAAGAGCTCAGTGGGGTGCAGGTGACCAAGATCATGTGCAGGCTTAGTGGGCCCAGGATGGAAGTGGCTCTACTGGCCTGAGAGGTCAGAGGTCCTGCTTATAGTCCTGATGCAGCAGGATGTGAAGAAACCCAGGAGCAGTGGGATAAAATGGTTTGGGTTAGAGACCTGGCTCTACTCTTTACAACCGTGTGACCTTAGGCAAGTGACATAACCTCTCTGGGCCATAGATTTCTCATATAAAGCAGGGATAACAGCAGTACCTACCTCACCGCGTGTGTCAATGAACAACTTAGCTCAGTATCAGGTACCTAGTAAGTGCTCATACATAGCTATGATGTGCCTTGGAGCAACCTGACTGATTGGCCAGGTGACCTCCTCCGGGCCAGAGGCTCCACATTGATAAGGGAGAGTTAGACAAGGTGACTTTCGGGGTTCCCTTCACTGTAATGTTCTTGGTTCTCAGTGTCCTGCGGTTGGAATTTGGCAGAAGGTCTCACCACATGCTAGGTCGCTGCAGGGTCCTTTGGTCCCCCAAGGGCACCGCTGGTGTGTGCTGAGATCCAGGTCCTGAGCAAAAAGTGGACTTCCACCAGGAGAGGGAGCCTCACATGATGCGCCCTCCACATGTGCGCCCCCGTCCTCCCTGGAAAACCCTGAAGCCTAGATGGAGTGAGCAGGCCACAGGCCTGTTTTTCTAACTAACAGCTTTGTGCCGGGGCCATGCTTTTCCTCTTGTTCTTCGCATTGTTGCATGGAGAAACGTTTCTTACAAAATCAAAGGGGTATGCATGTATGCATAACACAAGGGGGGAGACAATAGTGTGGTGAAGGCCTGGGGCGGAGGTTGGGGCAGGCTAGGAGGGGTCAATAGGAAAAAAAAGGAGGGGACCTATGTGATATTTTTGACAATAAAGATTTTTTTTTAAAAAACCAAAGGGGTTCCTGAGGTCTTTGGGAAGCTTCCTGTGGGGGAGGGGGAGCGGGGGAGGGGGGACAAAGGAACTGGCTTTGAGATCAGAGTGTTGGGGACTGCAGGGGAACTCCAAGCAGACTGTCCCGGTCGCTCCGCAGGGTGCTTCTGGGGCTTTGCCCTCACATCCTACCACAGTCCCAGCCTCTTCCTGACAGAAGCGAGAAGCTGGGGCGGAGTCAGCTCCACGTGGGAATCGGGAGATCTGAGAGCTGGACTCGGCCCTCCATTCCCGTGGTCAAGCTGCTCTTGGCTCTCTTCCAAATTCGTATCTAAAAGGGACTTCAGGGAGCCCTCTGTCCGGTCTTCCATTTTGCAGACTCAGAGAGGGAGTCTTACTCATTATTCACCAATAATTTCTCTTCTGCCTACAGTTCTGTGGGCCGTGCCCTCCCCTGCCGTGCTTCCCTTGAGTAAAGCCATCATTTCCAGGCAACTTCTCAAGATTCCAAGTCCTGTGGTCTCCTGGGAGCTGTCCTCTGCGCTCCTCTAGCACCTGCCCAGGTCAGCCATTAGGGGCACCTCGTCTCATGCTCCTCCTCCCTTTGACTCCCTGCACAGAGGGAGTCCATGGCTTCCCGGTGAGTTTGCTCTCCTTGGGAACTTTACACACTGTTCTCTACCCTGGTTTCTCTTCCCCTGCTCCTTCGCAAAGCTGGAATCCCCTCTCCTCCAGGTCTTAGCTTAATTGCCAGCTCCCTAGAGAGGCCTCCCGTGACCAGTTAACTCAAGTGTCCCAGAGAACCTATTTAATTAGCGGGTGGAGTAAAGGCCTTTCAGACACCATGGCCGTAATCATCTCTTCTCAGAGCTCAGTTACAGTAACTCCCATGTCCTCTTCCCCCAAACTTGGCTCTCTCCCCTCTTTATTCACGTGGCTTTTTAAGACCTAAATTTTATCTCTGCACATGGTCTCCCACCAAATCCTTTAGAATCTGCTGAGAACTATTTTCTCGCTTAGTTATAAGCCCCAAAGCTGGGGCGTCCTGTGTTACCTTGCGGAAGAAGAAAGAACGGAGTCAGAAGACCCAGTTTCTGGGTTTAATCTCTCTTCCTAGCTACGTGACCTGAGGCGACCAATGAATTCTTGCGTGTCAGTCTACTCTGATGTGATGTGCAACAGCATCCATTAAACATCAGTGTGATGTGTATTGCAATGATCCCTTTCCTGTGGGTTATTCTAGGAACAAAATGAGAAACTGTGCGTTGTGAAATGAAAGTCTTTGCAAAAGAGATGCTGATTATTTTTGTTCTCATCTCACTATAAATTAGAGATTTAAACTCAGGCATTTTCACAGAATTTGCAGAAGGTGACATCATATCCCCTGATAGCCAGGAAGGCCATGGCAAAGGGCAGCCAGAAGGCAGTGCTGGTCATTTCCTCAGGGACACCAGGGCAGCTCCATGCTTGGAGCGATGCACCGCAGTCCACGCCTCCTCCTGCAAGCGCCTTGCAACCTCCGAGAGGGAATCGAACCCCTGCTTATGAGGGAACCCCACAGGTCCACTCCCTGGGATCACAGAGTTCTAGGTCGCCATCACTGGGAGAGTTCATCAATTCCCCCCTCCCTCTACCAAGTCCCAGAGGCATCAGGAATTGAGTGACTGCCATGCAGTGGTTTCACGTGAGGGCAGCGATGAGAAGAAAGGGCCTCTGGGGTCTAGATGGCCCCTGGAAGCTTAGGAGTTCCCACGGCTGATGCTGCCCCCTTTTGGGAACTTCATCTAAGAGTCATGTTCCCCGCCGGCCTTAGGGGAGCACTCACAGAGTGGACAGAGAAGAGCTTTCGCTGGAGTGCTATTTAGTAATGCAGAGAGGACTGGAAACACTTGAAATTACTGTTCACAGGGAAGTAAACTGGGGCCTATCTTACCGAGGAACATTGCACAGCAATTAGCAAAATGAGGTGAGTGTTCATGCCTTGACCTGGAAAGCTCCTCAAGACCCACTGTCTGATCGGGGTAAAGAGAGGCTGCAGCCATTACATGCAGTACGCTACAGCTGGTGGAAACAAACCCACAAAAACAGCACCGTCTCCTTTTGGACGCACACACATATGCATTTTAAGGCATAAGACACAGTCGGGAACACTGTTCACTTCATTGATAATAGTTTTTAGCTCTAGATGGGATAGAGGTGAGGGGACTGACGAGATGTCAGGATTGGAGGAGATGAATCTACACCTTAGGGACCATGTTTTTTTTAAATTTCATCTCTTCCTTTTTTTAAAATAAGGAAAATGTATTCATCAGTTCTTGTGTAATTAAAAATTAAGAATGATTTAAAAATTTGCCTTTGCCTCTATTGAGCCCTTCCTCTACGCTGACAGTGTTGCTTCATGACCCCGAGGCCTCTCCTGTGCTAGGTCCTGGGAGGGAGCACAGTGTGGCAGGGTCCTCCTGTTACTACCTTGGTGAGTCAACATGCTGGAAGGGCCTGCACAGCACAGGTGACACTGAACCATAAAAACGGTGAGCCTGGAGGCCCCAGTTCGAATCTCAGTCCTGTTTCCATCTTCGGGGCGGGGGGGGGCGGGGGAGACCGTGGGCAGGTGCCTATAGGCCCCACCTGTTGCCTTGCCCACAGCTACCGCCTTCTCTCCTGGCATCTCCCCTTGCCTACTCTCTTCCGGCCACGCAGGCTTCTTTTCTGTCCTCTCTGCCTCCCACACTTGCCTGGGGTGGCTGTTCCTGCTGACTTGAACCCCCTTTCCTCTGCCTTCCATGTGACTGGCTCCTTCTCATGGTTCAGATCTCATCTCCAGTGAATGTTGTCTCCTACTGAGTCCTGCTAAGCTGTCCTTCCCCTATTAGTCCCACTGTGCCACAGTGTATTGTTTATATTCCCCCGAGTATGGAACACCCCAGAAGTGATATTGTACAATTCATTTGTGCACTTTTGTGGGCTGTGTTGTCCACTGGAAGGTACGTGCATTAGGAGCGGACACCTGGTCTGCCCAAGGACCAAGAATAGCATCTGGCCCACAGCCCATGCTCAGGAAAGATCGCTTGGATGAATGTGAACTGCACTGGGAGAAGGCCGCCACGCGTCCTGCCAGTCCTTAGAGTCAGGGGCCAAATCCCTGAGCCAGGCAGGTTCAGACCAGGAAACAAGCCCATGGCTCTTCTTCCCAAGTCGGGCGCCATGAGGCTGAAGGCGTGGGGCCTGTGGCTTGATGCCCAGGGCCTCCAGTGTGCTCATCTCAAGGGTGGAAGGATTGGAATAGGTGCTCCTTTTCTGCTCCAGGCTCTCACCAGCTATAAATGTCCCCATGCTCAATCTAGATATATGCTTGAATACCCTTTCCTTACTATGCTCCCAATGTCAGTCTTCCCCCGACCTTTTCCTCTGACTCATAAAAAATGGAATACGGTGCCCGTGGCAGTTTGTTCTCTTGTGCTCTGTGATACAGGCCTTTATGCAAAATTCATTATTGAATCAAAGGCTGCATTTTCTCTCCTCATTTGTTTCTTTGCTCTCCAAACAATTGTCAGCGTTGACATCTTTATTGGTGTCTTTGGGCCCGTTAGCAGAATGGAAATGCTGTGCGTCTAGTCGCTGGGGCTGTGTTCTGAGGGTGACTGAGTGAGCACATGGAATACTATGGAATGCTCGTCCCAGCGCTGCTCCTTCAGGCGCAGGGAGCAGGGAGAGAGGGGTGGGCTCCTGGTTTGCCACCCAGCAGAAGGGAACCTGCTCAGCGTGGTCTCTGGGGCCAGGTTCTGATCTCAGCACTGTGTCTCCTCTTCTTTTTGCAGAGGTGACAGAGCAGGTGCCCTTGATTTGGAGGCCTGAGGCCAAAAGCATAACAAAGCCTCTTTCTTGGGAGCTGGCTGTGTGCTGCACAGCGCACCAGGCACCGTGCTGAGGACTTTGCATCCATTATCTCATTTAGCTTGAATTTTTCCAAGAGCCCCGTGAGGTAGGAATTGTTATTACACCTGTTTTTCAAATGGAGAAGCTGAGGCTTAGAGAGAGAGTAAGTAGAACATCTGCGCTCGTGTAGTGGTGGAGCTGAGATTTGAAGCCTGGGAGTCTGATGCTTGAACCTACAGTTTTCCCACAACCAATCCTGTACACGCATAGCAAAGGGCATTATACATATCCCGGAGCGCCAGTTGGCTCTGCCAGGACAAGGTACAACTAATAACAGTAATCCCTAACATTCAAGTCTCTAATCAAGAATTTAAAATAGCAACCAGCATCAGAATGAATAAATGATGGTTATAAGGAAGTAAAGGCCCCATTTATTTCTTCCATAAACATATCACCACTTACTATGTGCCAGGAGAATGTGTATACTTTGCTGGCCCAAGTAGAGGTAGTTCCTGTCCTCACGGAGCTTACGGTCATTTGATGTCTGAGAGATTTGTATAACCGGTCCAGTTCCGTCCAGCTTGCCGGCTGCAGAACTGGCATTCAAACCCAACCACTGGACCCTTCAGCCAGTAAACTTCCCTACCCAAATGGGAAGGTGTCTAATTTGAGTGGTCTTTTCCCTGATCTGTGGAAATATTCAAATAATCATTCAATAAGTTGCCAAAGATTTGCATCAGTATGAGTTGTACAGAGCAGAATTTCTTGACAGTAGCACCACTGAAATTTGGGCTGGATAGTTCCTTGTTGTGTGGGTTGTCCTATGCATTGTAGGGTGTTGAACAGCATCTCTGGCCTCTACACACTAGGAGGTAGTAGACAGTTGTGACAACCAAAAATGTCACCAGCTATTGTCAAATGTCTCCACGGAGGCATATTGCCCCTGGTTAAAGCAAAGGGACTTGAGTAATTAAAAAAAAATTAAGACAAAACACTCATACAAAATTTTCCTTTGCTCCAAGCCAATACATAGGACTTCTGTCATGTTGGAGGTTAGCACCTCAAAATCTCACTCAGTTAAAAGTAATTCTTGGAATGACTTGGAAGCCGGGAGCTATGGTATGAGACCATAGTTTCCTCAGGTGAGTTTGAGGTTAATTGATGGGCTTAGTTTAGGGACCATGTATGATCAATATATGTCTTTAAACACCAGAGTGGCTCTCAGTGGGGAAAGGTGCTCACATAGTGAAAGGCAAGGATTGAAGCAGGTGGCAGTTCCATTGCTCCCATCTTGTGCTAATTGAGGTCTCCATCCATGGAGGGAGTGGCAGTGGGTGACATAGGCTACTGCTTCTCCGAGTGCGGTCTGTGGACCGGCAGCCACTGCATCACCTGAGAGCTTGCTGGAACACGCAAAAGTCAGGCCCTGCCTCAGTTCTACAGAAGCAGAATCTGCATTTTGATAAGATGGCCAGTTGGGCCCAGCCAGTGTGAATCAGTAGTTGAGCGTCATCTTATGAACCGGGAGCTCACGGTTGGATTCCCGATCAGGGCCCGGGCCCGGATTATAGGCTCAATCCCCAGTGTGGGGCGTGCAGGAGGCAGCCAGCCTATTGGTGATTCTCTCCCATCATTGATCTTTTTTTCTCTCTCTCTCCCTCTCCCTTCCTCTCTGAAGTAGTAATCTATGGTATTCAAATACACTTTAAGAATTTAGAGCCAGCCTATGTTTAAATGGTTTTCTCTTATTCACTCTTACTTTTGTCGACTGTGCATACATAAGTATGCGGATCAGTTTGTTCCTCTTGTTTGTTTAACTGCTATAGGAATGTGGTTGTGTAGGTGAGAGGCATCTGGACTTTATTGTTAGGCAGAACTGGCGAAGGTGGAGCTGAGGTTTGGGAATGAAGGTGGTGCTGTGTGTGTTTATATGTATGTGTGTAGGTTTCTGGGACATGTTCTCTTAAAAGTTAAACTTTAAAAAATTATTTAATGAGAGAGAGAGAGAGAGAGAGAGAGAGAGAGAGAGAGAGAGAGAGATGGGGAGAGAGAGAGAGAGAGAGAGAGAGAGAGAGAGAGAGAGAGAGAGAGAGAGAGATATTTATTCTTCCATTTACTTATGCACTCATTGGTTGATTCTTATATGTGTCTTGAGTGGAGATCGAACCTGCAACCTTGGAGAACAAGGACAACACACTAACCAACTGAGCTACTTGGCCAGGGCCTTTTGTAAGTTTTCAAGGGTAAACGTACTGTAGATGATTCCTTCAGTCTCAACCCCCTTTTCTCCCAACAAATGTGTGGAAAAACCTACCCCTACCAATTGTTAGAAATACGATCTTAGAGAAGTCACCTGCCTTCTCACACAAAGGCCTGCTGCATCACAGGCACGGAAAAAGGGTTTAAGGAGTCGATGACTTTGGAGGAGTTTCTTAAGCGGGGGCCTCCTATACAATTATAGGTTGTTATTTGTGATCACTGTGTGCAGAATATTGTTTCTGCAGCTCAAATGCCCTGCCCGTGCTGCCCCCTGCTGGCGAAAGCCTTAAATTAATTTTGGTGTGGATCAAATTAAGAAAGGAGAGCCCAGCCTTGAGGATCCTTGAAGTCTATGCACCTGCCTCTCTGCCCCATGACATGGACCCCTGGGGCAGCATTTACCAACATTTAAGCTAATCAGAATCACTGAGAAGGTGTATAAAACATTTCAGAGTCCCTCTTTCAGGGCCTTCAGTGATTCGTCGGACAGGACAAGGTCTGGGAACCTGCATTTTGATGAATCTGTCCGAGTTGGAAGTGCAGACAGGCGTGAAACCTGTTTCAGAAGCACTGGTCTGTGGCATGTTTCTCAAGGTGTGATTCTAGAACCATCTCCTGAGTAAATGTGGGCTACAGTAGGAGGATAGTGAGTGAAATGAGGGAGGGGCCCATGCCTCCACACTGTATGTTGGACAGGACACCTGGGGACTGATTTGGGCATGCACCCTTTCCAGATGGACTTGGCCAAAGTCCCAAGGAGCAAGATTGGCACAGTGTGAGGACTCAGCTGTGTCATGTAGGGAAGAGGGGAAGGGACAGAAAGAGGAGATGTTTGACTTGCTCAAGGTCACTCAGGAAAAGAATGAGACAGAGCCGCTTATATTTTCCTCATCACTAAAACAGATCCTTTAGACTATGAAGCCAAAAATCATAGCTGAGTCCCCACACCGTGTCGGTGAATGAATGGATCCCCATCACCAGGCTGACGTGGCCCTTTTTCTACACTTCTAAAGTCACACACGTGGTGTGATTTTGTACATCAATGTGACCATACTGTGTGCAGGTCTCTTCGTTTTTTGCTTTGTAATGTGTATTGAAGATCCTTCCTAGACTCCATATATCGAGACTGATTTCATTCTTTTTCACTGCTGACTAAATATACCATCATTACTTGACCACTCCCATATTGATGGGCGTTTAAGTTCCTTCCATTTCTCAGGACTTCCTGCCCTGCAGCCTGCCCAGGCCTCTGGTTGCCCAGGCGAGAGGAAAAACAGCTGAGGTGGACTGGTTGGGTGGGTGGAAGGGCTCCTCCTTCTTACCCCACTCACTGGGTCAAATGCCTTAAAACCTGAATTTCCCAGAAAGATAAGCTGGGCTGAGAGAAATTCCTTTCCCTGGGTGTGGTGGGGAGAGTCAGTCCTGGTTTGTATTTTGTACTTGATACACACACACCCTGTCCTAGCCTCTTCCCAGAGAACTTAATTGTAGAACATGAACTGATTAGTGCTGGTGTGTTTTGTGGAAGCACACGGAACTGGGAATCCTGAGTTCTGAGTTCTAATATTGGCTTTGTCACAAAATTGCCTGAAAATATTGAACGACTTCGTCTTTATGAGACTCAGTTTCTTTACCTTTAAAATGGGTTGAGAGAAGAATAATGCATAGAGGAGTGGAGAGATCACTGTTTAAGGACACATTCCCTGCTAACCTTCCAGGCTGAGGCTTTGGTTGCCTGCTCTTGACCCCGGGTTTGCTGTGAGAGCCACGAAATAGGAAATTGCCTTTTGGGATAGAGCAGTCAGCTGTTCTGGGCGAGGTCAGAGCCAGCAGCTTGGTGACCTGTTCCTGGTTCATCAGGTCATCAGCTCCACCTCCTGCCCTGGAGCTACGGGGCCAGTTCCTCAGCTGACCCTGGGTGAGGGCACGTTTCTCCTTCCTCACAGAGGAAAGTCTGGGTAGCACCTCGCCCGCAGCCTGGTCACCTGTGCCTTCTGACGGCTGCCGGGCCCCTCCACCTCAGACCTGCATGGGTCTCCCTGACGGCATCAGGGACTAACCACCGTGGTGAGGACCATGTCAAATCGAGTCCAGCAATATATAAAAAGAATAACACATCACGAACAAGCGGGTTTGTCCTGGGAATGCAAAATTAGTTCACTATTTAAAAATCAATTAATGTAATTAATTATATAAACAGAAATGGTAAGAAAAAACCCCTCCTGATTATCCCAATGTATGTAGAAAGAGCATTTTAGCAAAATTCAGTATCTGTTAATAGTAAAATCTCTCAAGAAGCTAGAAACAGTAGGGAGCTTCTTCACCCTAATAAAGGTCAAGTATGAAAGTACTCAATGTTGAGAGACTGCTTTATCCCTAAGATTAGAAACAAGACAAGGATACCCATTGTTCAAAATTATGTTGAAGAAAAGAACAGGAAATAAATGGTGTACAGATTGGAAAGGCAAAAAAAAAAAAAAAAGGCCTTTATTTGCACATGACACGATTACCTACAAAGGAAACCTAAAGAATCCACAAACAATACTAGTACATCACAGAAGCATAGAGATATGTCTAACAAAATCCATGCCAGAATTCTATGCTCCTATTTACAAAACATTGACAAGAGCAATCCAATTAGACCTGTGTTCACGGATTGGAAGGCTCAGTGTTGTCAAGATAGCAGTTCTCTCCAAAATAAGCTGTAGATTCAATGAAATCCTAATCAGGGTACCAGCACCTGGATGTGAGCTGGCGACTACTGTGGGCACTCGGACCACTCTGATGAGGCCAGCGTCCGTCCATCCTCAACACTGGAGAGTTCCTTCCAGGATGTAGACCAGACCAGGCTGCGTCCTCCTTCCGACGCTCATAGGCTTCCACTTCGCTTTGGGGATCAAGCTCAGTCTCCAAGTAGCCGGAAACACAGGCCCTGGATTTCATGACCTGACCCTGACTTCTCTTGGCCTTCATCTGTTTATTCTCCCCCAGGGAGGCCCGGGCTGGCTGAGGCTTCTATTTTGGGACACATTCATTTAGAAAATACTTTCTGTCACTGAGTGGAAATTTTTGTTCCTGTAACACCCACCGTGGATGGGGCTCCCATAGAGCACAGAAATGCAATCTCTCACCTTCATAAGAGCCTTTAAACACTGAAATGTGACTATTCCTTCCGAGCTTTTTCACCTGTTTGCTAAATGTCTCCTGTTAACGTAGGCATTCCCTCATGCACTAACTTTCTTTACTGTTTTATTAGTTGCCCTTTTCTCAGGGAGTCTGGTCCATAAATGTCTATTTTAAGATCTGTCACCTAGAGCTGAACGCGTGGTCTCAGCGGCTGGCCCCGACAACACCAGGATTTTCCATTCGCCATTTTGTTTACGTTTACTGTGATTCTCTCCCGGGGCCTACCAGCATCAGCTGTGTGGTACCCTCACTTATGTGTCATTCACACTTGGAGCCTGAAAGTACTCTGAAGTATTTCTTACGTTTTATTTTTAGCCATTTCCCCCACTTGTACTTGTGGCATTGTATTTTTTAGTGTATTTTGAGTTAGGAGTTTTGCCATTTATTTAATTTTCTTGTTAACATTTCCTCCAAACATTTTGAGATAATGGTGAATTCAGATTCTATTTTCCTGTGCACCCTCTCGCCTCCCTCACCAATGGCTTTGACCAGTTTGTGTCCAGGAGTCCCTCACCCAGGCCTCCTGAACATCCCTTGATACTCTTCACTTTGCTCTCTCTGCAGTGCCACAGCCTAGTTTGAGCTGCCTTCATCCAAAAAAGGAATGCTCATCTTAGCTGGTCCCCCATATCTACTCCTGCCCCCCGCTAGTATTGTCACTACACAGGAGCCAGGCTAATCTCTACAAAACAGAGAGGTCTGTTAGCAACACCCCCTTGCCTAAAACTCTTCAAAATTTCTAATGTTCATATCCCCTATGTACTCTATTAGCTTCATACACTAGCATTCATTCATTCATTCAGTATTTCTGAATATCTACTAGGTGTTAGGTACAGTTTTAGCAACTGGGGATACAGCTGTGAGCAAAGTAATAAAAATTCCCTGCCCTCATGGAGCTTACACTTTGGCAGATAAATGCAGCTCCTAGTTGCTTCCTGCACCCTCTGCTCATTGGCCCTATATTTGCTTTCACTAGGCATAGCCCTCCTGGCTCAGGGCCTCTGAGGGACTTGCTGGTCTCTGGGATGCGTGTCCCTCCTATCTTTGTCTATGTAGCTCTTACTTACCTTGCAGAGACTAGCTTAGGCGTCTCTTCTGTAGGGAAGCCTTTCCTGATTGAAACTCCTCTTTTACATGCTCTTATAGTACTTACTTTCCTCCCTGTTGTAGCCCTTACTGCACAGTCGTTTGCTTGGCACCTAACTTCCCAATGGATTGTGGGCTCTGTGATGGCAGGGGCTCTGATTTTACTCATAGTGTTACTAATGCTCACTACAAGAGTAGCTGCTCATTCAGTATTACTTAAAGGAGTGAATTTGTGACTTCATCCAGGACTTGAATAAATTTTGGCCTGAACTGGAATGAGAGCTGAGACTAAGAACCTGCTCAGAAAATAGCATCCAAGGAAGTGTTAAGTAGCATATTGGCAGTCAGTTGCAGTCATCACTCTGTCCAACCTTATGCATTCAGCCCAGGTTTGCTCCATCTCCTTAGGGAAATCTCACTGAGGGAGGCTTTCCTAAAGGTTAGCTCACTCTGTTGATTGTACTCCTCTGCTCTGCCCACTATCCAAAACGAAAAAGAGGTTGGTCTGTGTGACCAGTTTTTGGTGTTTACTTGTAGCCTCAGCAGACCCGGTCCTCCATCCTCTCACCTGTAAGACCAGATGTGAATCAGACTCCTGTGAGTCCTCTTTTTGACCAGGTTCTGACCGTGGTCTCTGTCCATGGTGTGTTCAGTCCAGTTTTAGCAAGAATACTGATGATTCATCTTAGCAAGCATTCTCCACTCAGCATCTGATCATCTCAACATCTGATCAAACTCCTCATCCCCTTCCCTTAATATCTGATCATCCTCGCCCTAGCTGGTTTGGCTCAGTGGATAGAGCGTTGGCCTGCAGACTGAAGGTCCGGGGTTGCAGATTTCATCCCCAGAAGGGGGCATGCGGGAGGCAGCTGATCAATGATTCTCTCTCATCATTGATGTTTCTAGCTTCCTCTCCCTCTCCCTTCCTCTCTGAAATCGATAAAAATATATTTTTTAAAAAATACCTGATCATCCTTGCTTGCCTTCAGCAAGAACCCTCTTAAGCAGGTCTAACAAGAATCCTACTAGCCCTGAAGTTTCCGCCAAGTAATTTTCCATTTACTGACCCCACCCTGCTCCTTGGCTAGAAATCACCACTTGTCCTTGTGTTTGGAGTTGAGCCTGATCCCTCTCCCCTATTAAAAACCCCATAGCCATAGTGTCTATTTGAATAAAGCCTCATCATCACAAGTGTCATGAGTAATTTTTCTTTAAAAAACATCAATTTCAAATACCTTTGACTTCTCATCACAAACCATGGGGGCCAGAAGACTGTGAAACCACACTTTAATTAAAAGAGAGAGATTGTCAGAATTGATTATTTTAAAATAATGAGGCCCAATTATATGCTATTCATCAGATATATACTTTAAAGACAGATTGAAAGAAAATGGGTTGAAAAAGATATTGTGAAAGATATCGCCCAAGGAGGCTGGGGTGGCTGTAGTAGAACACAAAAAGACATACAATCATTAATGTGTGCGCTGAATAATAGATCTTAAAATATACAAAGAACCACTTGAAACAATTAAAGGGAGAAACAAATTCTACAATCACAGCTGGTGATTTTAACACTCTTTCTCAATAATTAAGAGAACAAAAAACCACACACAATTGAAAGAACACAAAAAGTCAGTAAAAATAAAGATGATCTGAAAATACTGAACCAGCTTGATGTAATTGCTATTTATAGAACACTATGTCCTATAATTATAGAGTAGGCAGTTTTTTTT
Organism: Murina feae; assembly: GCA_004026665.1. Taxonomy (NCBI): domain Eukaryota; kingdom Metazoa; phylum Chordata; class Mammalia; order Chiroptera; family Vespertilionidae; genus Murina; species Murina feae. Next base: position 13,405 of record PVJC01046058.1, read on the forward strand.
TCTACATAC
>PVJC01046059.1:0-13498 GCA_004026665.1 Murina feae
GTGTTGGGGGTGCATGAAGAGAATGGACAGTGATCATACACCTATGGATGAGGACAGTGGGGGGGCAAGGACAGAAGGTGGGGTGGGAACTGGGAGGAGGGGAGCTATGGGGGAAAAAAGAGGAACAACTGTAATAATCTGAACAATAAAGATAAATTTAAAAAAATATATGAAAACTTTGAATAATATTTACCATATCATAATGTAGTTCCTTTTCTCTTTTCCCACTTGAGTTCTAACAAATTAGTTAGGCATGAAATATCGAAATTTAGCCTGTAATATCTGGTCATTTAAATTGTTTCACTTTTGAATTTGTTAAAGTTATGATATTCCCTTTGTACCTTCTGTTTCTCATTACCAGCTGGACTATTAATATGGAAGTGGATTTTGCATATTGTTTTTCAGCTGACTACCTGGCTCAGGCATTTGATTCTCTTTGTTTGGACTTGAAGACAGATGAAGGAAAAATCTTATTTTTGGAGTATCAAGCTGTTCCAGTAATATTAAATCACCTAAGAATATCCAGTAAAGGACTCTTATCCAATGTCATTGATAGTTTGCTTCAGATGACAGTGGAATCCAGTAAGTTTTAAAATATTATATACATTAAAGAAATTATGGTGGGATGATTTTTCATCTGTTCTGAATATATAATTCTACATATCAAATACCATTATATTTTATAATAGAAATGCTTTAAAATATTTTGATAGTTGTATAATAGAGTCATTAGTAGCATCACTAAGTTATAAAATCTAACCCTTTGTCCAGATTTTCACTAACTTATAATTTCCAGTAGTCATCTCAGTTATGTGGATAAACTCTGCAAATGTTACTCAGATTCTCAATCTTCTTTCTTGTTTCTCTTTGTCTCATCATTCTGACAGATCTATTCTTATATTTCCTGTTTTCTCAGAATGAGATAATTAAATGTGTCTCCACTTAAAGAGAGCACAATGACAGCCATAATCCTGTTGTTGCCTCTTCACCCTTACTGTTTTTTGTTGGAGGCTACTCTTTTATATTCATATTTGTAATATTTTGTAGTCTGTGGGGATTTTTATATTGATGCTAGAGGCCCAGTGCATAAAATTTGTGCACTGCGGAGGGGGGGGGGGGCGTTCCCTCAGCTTAGCCTGCACCCTCTCGCAGTCTGTGACCCCTTGGGACATATCTGCCTGCCGACTTAGGCCCGATCCCTCTAAGCTGGCAGGCGGACATCCTTCTCGCAATCAGGGCTCTCGCAGTCTGGGACCCTTTGCCCCCCTCCACTGCCAGTGTGCTTACCAGCTGTGAGCCTGGCTTCTGGCTGAGTGGCGCTCACTGACCACCTGGGGGCAGCTCCTGCGTTGAGCGTTGAGCGTCTGTCCCATGGTGGTCAGTGCACATCATAGTTACCCCTCATTCTACCAGTCATTCTGCCCCTTGGTCAATTTGCACATTAGGGTTTTATTATGTCGATACAGGTAGTTCTTTTGTTACTGGTGGTTCCTAACTTAGCACAGGTAGTATAGGGATGTTTACCATAAATATTTTAATTAGGTTTGGTTGCCTTAGCTCTTTCAATGTAGAGTAACCCCTTGACTTAAAACAAGCAGTCATTTTACTTCAATAATTCTTTTTCATTGTAGTTTGTCCTTTTACCTATTCCTCTTCCCTCTAGCACTGCTGAAATTAAAATGTTAATGCCTTCCAGAAAGTAGAAAGTAAAACTGGAAAGCCATTGCTCAGTGTGGTAGTAAGCAATCTCTTACTTGATGCTCCATGCTGGTGAATCCCTAATGGCTGCGTGCAAAGCGTGGTTATACTTCTAACTAGGTACATTTGGTGTATGGTTTCATGTTTTCAATTCCCTGTTACATATAATTTTATTTCCTTTTACAACATCCCTCTGAAGGATGCCTAATAGGAAAACTGAGGCCTGGAAAAATTAGGTAACTTGTTCGTGAATTCCACAGCTATAGAGAGGTAGAACTCAGAGTTGAAACCAGGTCTCTGATTCCAGATGTAAAGTGCATTTTATTATATGTCACCAGCAGTTCTCAACCTGTGGGTCGCGACCCCTTTGGGGGTCAAATGACCCTTTCACAGGGATCGTCTAAATACATCCTGCATATCAGATATTTACATTAGATTCATAACAGCAGCAAAATTACAGTTATGAAGTAGCAACGAAAATAGTTTTATGGTTGGGGGTCACCACAACATGAGGAACTATATTAAAGGGTCACAGCATTAGGAAGGTTGAGAACCACTGATATATCACCATGAAAAAGTTTTCCAAGTTTGTTTGTTTTCTCCAGCTCCCAAATGTCATATTTTCACTGATCTATTTTGCTAATGTTTTTAGCCATTTGTTACCATTAAGATAATTGATTATAGTTGGGGAACTAGCTACCTAGGTTAGTAATTTAATGTATTAATTTAAAGTATAGAGCAAAAAGTGAAAAATTAGTAAACTGAGAAACAGAGACCCAAGATTACTTGTTTAAGTGTATAGATTTCCAACTAGTTTAACAAAATTTTTTGTTTAATGAGAAAAACAAAAATCCTACCAGATGCAAATATCTATTCATTGAAAACAAATCTGTCTGAATCTGTCTGATACAGGTGAAATCTTGTAGCCAAAGAAAAACTAAGTAAAATTTTAGGAAACAGTGGGCCTACTTGGCACCATAATATTCATATTTGGAGAAATAATTTTACCATAGATTAGTCAACAGATGTTCAGTTCATTTACATTTCTTTACCCTTATTCAAGTTATGTTCAAATCCAAAGTTATCATTTCTTGCTCAATTTGAGGAAATGAAGCAAATACTAGTGTGAATTGCTAGAAAGCCATGTTGTTTTAGTGATGGGAAACTTTTGGAAGTTCCATAATGGGAAGATCTTTGATATTTATATAAATTTTCTTGATATAGTTTCTATTTTAATAATCTAGTACCTAGTATTAGTGAGCCAGCAAAATTTATTAAAGGGATAAATGAATGATAAATTAATGCAGCAAATACTTCTCTAGCTATTGGTTTTATGTTTTTTTTTCCCAGATTTGAGAGGGGAAACTCATTTCACTACATACATAATTTCCACATGGTATTATTTTTTTAATTCATATGGAAAAGTTGTTGGAAAAGAAATCTTGGTAGAATTGATTTGCAGATGCTTATCTCACCCATCTAATGTGCATTGGTAGCCACCTGTGTGTGTGTAGCACTGTGTTTCAAGCACTGTGTTTGTAATATGCTGCTGAACATTGGGGCTTCCTTTGAAGCTTCAGAGCAAGGAGCTGGAAGCTAGGTGTCATGGGCTGACATATAGCCCTGCACTACCCAAAGTGCCTACTACTGATCACCCAGGAGGTCAGTGTGGAAAGTATTTAAAAACCTGTATAGTAATTTAACAGTAATTTTATGTCTGTTAAATCCAGTATAATAATTTAAAATATTTGGACTTGTATTTTGTATATTTGTTTTATTTTATTTTCTGTTGTTTTTTAATGGTATTGTAAAAAGATAAACTGAGACACATTAAATTTTGAAAAGTTTATTTGAGCAAATGATTTGAATGGGCAGCACCAAAACCAAAAATGATTCAGGGCACTCCAGAGGTGGGACCTGGAGCAAAGGTTTTCATAGCGAAGACATGGGGAAAAAAGCAAAGCAAGTAATTGGCTATCTAATGAAAGAGTAATATGCAAATTGACCCTCACTCCATTATACCTAAGCCACGCCCACCAGCCAAGCCACACCCACCAGTCAATCAGAGCGGCTGTATGCAAATTAACCCAGCCAAGATGGTGGCTGGCAGCCACGGAGCTAGAGCAAACAGGAGACTTCTGTTGCACCAGTGATGGAGAAAACTGCCTGCCTAGGCTGCTCAAGGCAACAAAGTTTCAATTATAGAAGCCATGGAGCTGAAGCAAACAGGAGGCTTTGTTGCCTGCTTTGGCCTCCGCTCAAGGCAACAAAATTCAATTATAGAAGATAAATAAACCCCAGAAACCTGATTCCAGCCAGACTTGATGGGACGTTGGGTAAATGGGAGCTGTGGCCAGCCTGAAAACGGCCCTCAGCCCCTCACCCAGGCTGGCCACACCCCCATGGGGTGAGGGTCCCACTGGGGGGCTTGGCCAGCCTACAAACAGCCATCAGCCCCTCACCCAGGCTGGCCAGGCACCCCAGCAGGTGCGCATCCCCCGTGGGTTCCAGACTGCGAGAGGGCACAGGCCGGGCTGAGGGACCCCCCGAGTGCTCAAATTTTTGTGCACCGGGCCCCAGTAGCTTAAATATTTGCCTTATTTGGGGAAATTTAGTGATTTGGCTGTTACAATAATTGTTCTTGAGTTTAATTTTCTCTGGTTCAAGAAAACCTAGTTGAATGTTTATGATTAGTTGTTTTTGAGTTTTGTTTTCTTAGATTCAAGTACATTGAATCTTGCTTAGGTTTTATTTGTTAAGCTATGCTATAGAAAGCATTAGAACTTTCCCACTCTAATAGCCTCCTTGTTGAACTATATTAACAGTATTTTATAAAATTGTGATGGATTCTTTATGCTGGATTGGAAATTTTAAAAGATTGGTTCTTCACCACAATAGCTTCAGAAGCAATGGGATACTCCATCTTTATGTATACTTTATCTTAAGCTATGCTGTAGCTAGTGCTGCAGGTGATTTTTTTCTTCTTCCCTCTCCTCTTCCCCAAAATTCATCTTTTGAGGTATGAGAAATGTCATTAGCTGTATAGGTATTGTTCTTTGAAAGCTACTCAAATAGATTTCCTTAAATGTAAGTTAAGATCTGCACAATGCTTTGGGCGCTGAAGCTCAATGGTTAGAGCATCCGCCTGTGCACTGGAGATTGCAGGTTCTATGCCCGGTCAAGGGCATAAACCTGGGTTACAGGTTCCATACCCAGTTCTGATTGTGGTGTGTGAGGGAGGAAACCAGTAGATGTGTCTCTCTCACATCAGTGTTTCTCTTTTCCTCTCCCTCCTTCCCTTCCACTCTCTAAAAATCTATGGGAAAAATATCTTCACTCCTTGGGTAAGGATTTATAAAAAAAAAAAAAGATCTATACCTTGATTTACCTTAACATACCATATTTTCTGGCGTATAACATGACTTTTTAAACCAGGAAAATCTTCTCAAAAGTTGGGGGTCGTTTTATACGCCGGGTGTTGTCTTATAGGGCGGGTGCTGAAACTTCTGAGCCAGACTAGAAAATCTGTGGTCGCCACATACGGTGGGGGGAGCTCAAAAACGGCCGCACTCTATTCATTTCAATGGAGCCGGATGAAGACTGCAAGTGTCTCCAGTCAGCTCCTTTTTGTGCCACATATAGTCTCCGTCCAGACATTTTAACCCAGGAAAATCTTCTCAAAAGTTGGGGGTCATCTCATACGCCCAGTCATCTTATACACCGGAAAATACAATATATATTTTGAGCACTATACACACACACACACACACACACACACACACACACACACACACACACTATAGGCCCAATGCACGAAATTTGTGCACTGGGGGGCGGGGTTCCTCAGCCCAGTCTGCCCCTTCTTACATATTGGGAGCCCTCAGGGGGTGTCCTATTGACGGCTTAGTTCCTCCCTGATCCCCTTGGCGAGTGGGCCTAAGCTACTGTCTGGCCTCCTTTAGTGGGAGGCGACCAGGTTAATCAGGGGAAGCCACCAGCCCCATCACCTTGCTGCTGCAGCCACTGCCAGTCACCACAGCCACCAAGGTGTGTTTATCAACATGGACTCCAGTCCCGTCACCATGAAAAATGACAACTTTCTTTAGGCATTTTCAAGATGTGTCTTTCATAGGATATGACATTTCTTTCTTTCTTTCTTTTTTATCCTCACCTGAGGATATGTTTCCATTAATTTTTAGAGAATGTGGAAGAGAATGGAAAAACAGAGAAAGATCAAAGTGAGAGGAACACTTTGATTGGTTGCTTCCTGCATATGCCCTGACCTGGGCCCGGCCAGGGAGGAACCTGCAACCTAGGTACATGCCCTTGGTCAAAATTGAACCCAGACCCTGCAGTCGGCAGGCTGAGGCATTATGCACTGAGCCAAACCAGCTAGGGCAGGATCTGACATTTCTTTGTCCTCCAGCAGTGGACCTTCCTTTTTTTCTCCAGGAGTGTGGTGGAAAAACCGTAGATCACCTTTAGGGATTCTTATTACCCAAGTTACTAAGAATATTACCAGTGGCATACAGGGAGCTTAGCCAATGAGTGGTAAGAAAAGGTATTTCCTGTGTAGTTCACTCCGATCACCACCCCTGGCCAGGCCTGTAACCTCTGCCTGAGGCTGCAGGCCTGGGCAGAAGACCCCCAAATCCCTCCAATCACTGGCTTCACAGAGCCAGACCTCTGCGATCACCCGCTCTGATCCTGCCCCCTGCCATCGACAGCTCTGCCCTTGCCCCACTGGCAGCCTCTGGCCAAGGCTGCAGGCCTGGGCAGGGGACCCCCAGACCCCTGCATTGCCAGCTCCACTGTTGCCCAGGCACCTGCGATCTCCGGCCTTGCCCCTGCCCAGGCCTGAGGCCTCTGGCCCAGGCCTTATGCCTGGGTAGGGCACCCTCATACCACTCTGATCACCGGCTCTGCCCTGCACCTCCATTCACCGGCTCCGCCCTTGCCCATGCCTGAGGCCTCTGCTGAAGACCTATGGCCTGGGCAGGGAAACTTCTGCCCCCTCTGATTGCCTTTTCCTCCCCTCAGGCCCCCTGCCTCCCCCACCGCCTGCCTGGCTAACAGGCCTGACTACTTTAGTGGTGGGGCTGAGCTGGACTGGGCTCCACCATCTTGTGGCTATGGGGGTGGCCATCTTCATCACGGAGTGATGCCTAATTTGCATATTACTCTTTTATTAGTATTTTTTTAATGAGGGCTTCTAATTATATATATATTTGGGGCATGCATGTATTTAGTAGTGTTGTTTTTAGAATATTAGTTTTGACTCTTTTCTTTTTCCTGTCAGTGATGAAAGTTATTACCTATTTAGATTTCAGCTGTGTGAGAACTTCCATCTAATTTTAGGTCAAACTAGATGCCTGGTGCATGAAATTCATGCATGGGTGCAGTCCCTAGGCCTGGCAAGCAATCGAAGCACAAGCATCTGGTGTAGAAGGGCAGATCAAAGCTGACCTCTGGGTCCTGTGCAGCTCCTAGGTCCCCACACACTCCCCTCCACCTGAGTCACAGCACCTGAGTCCCCATGTGGAGATACAGTGAGTGTGGTCAATGCTGCAGGCCAGGGTGCAGCGTGGGTCTCTGGGCTGCCCAGCGGTGCTGCATGGAAGCCAGGTGGGCAGCTTGCTCTCTTCTAGCCAGCCTCGCAGACTGCCTCCTGTGTGAACCACAAGGAGCCTGACCAACCCCTGCGGTCCCAGCAGCTGCAGCCTGGCTCACTCGGAAGAGGCCGCATGGGTGTGGGACGAGCTCCTCATGGGTGCCCAGCACTTAAGCATGGGGGCTTCCTCGGTGCACAAGCCCTAGCATCCCTGGGGAAAGTAGCAAGGGGAGTTCAGAGTGAGCTCAGCAGACACCCCGCATTCTCACCGCATCTCGGTCCATCCTGTCACCTCCACCCCCAGGTGAGGTTGCAGCCCTTCTGCCCGGGCTCCATGGGTGGTCAGTTGTTGCAACCCACCCCCAGTTCCCTGTCCCAGCCTGGGGCCCACCCCTCCCCCCCCCTCAGCTCCCTCAGCACCTGGGAGCTGGACAGGGACCCTGCCCTCTGCTGCCACTGTGGACTGATTGATGAGGGCATTGCCCATGTCTGCCATGGTCCATGTCGCCCCTTGGTGGTCAGTGCATGTCATAGTGTGTGGTCCAACTCTTGGTTGAGGGGACAATTTGCATATTACCCTTTTATTATATAGGATAATCCTTTTCTTATCAGACTTAGATTAAATAGAGGGATTTAAATTTGTATTAGTATTGTTTAATTTGTTCACATTTTGGCCTTGTCTAAGGTACCATGCTGCTATTTAAGTTTTGGATGACAATATATTTGAGTACATTTTGCAGACCTTATTTTTGTTTAAAGTTTGTTATAAAAATTATAGAAATTTGGAAAACTACAAACCAACATAAAGTCTTACCTAAAAAAAGAGAAGAAAAAAAAGTCTTACCATTTTGAGCATAACTTCCTATGAATGTTACTTTTTATCTTTTTTCTATGAATACTCTTCATTATGTTGGGTTTTTCTTTTCTTTTTTTTTTTTTAACATGAGTATCCTAGTGGTATATACATTTGCATCAATCTGTCTAAAATATCAAAGTATAAGAAAATATTAGGAACGTTTACAAAGAAATGTACTTGAATTTGGTTTAAATTACCTCTGAATATGGGTAACAAAAATGAGTAAAGTTAAAGATAGCAAAGAGTCATCAAGTATTTTAGACCCTGCAACATGCTAGATCTAGAACTCATTTGTGAGCATACTGTATTTCTTAGATTAGTGCAGCTACCTATTTTTCCTTAGCAGTGATTCTTCATTTGGGCAATATCATTTTTTTCCCTTCTTGCTGTTTTTAATGTGTTATGTTATGCTATTATATTTTTATTATTAGAGAAATTCAGGTAAGGATCATTTTAATGAAATGATAAATATGATATTTTGAACAAAGCGCCAACCTAATATGTACACACTATATTTTTAGTCACAAATCCTGTATACATATAACCTGTTTTTCCAGTTAAAAGTTTTCACATGATGAATGTTCTCCATAAGGAAACACAGTGGAAAGGTGTTTTTCTTTTTAAGGTTTTTAAAAAATTCTCACCAGAGGATTTTTCCCCCCATTAATTTTTAGAGAGAGTGCTGACTTGGGCCATGTATTGAATTACAACTGAGGTACTTGCCCTTGTCCAGGAATCTAGCCTGCGACCCTTTGGTCCATGGGCTGATGCTGTAACCATTGAGCAACTGGTCAGGGCAGGAAGATTTTTTTATATATTTTTTTTATTGATTTCAGAGAGGAAGGGAGAGGGACAGAGAGATAGAAACATCAATGATGAGAGACAACCATCATTCGGCTGCCTTCTATATGCCCCCCACTAGTGATTGAGCCCACAACCCCTGGCATGTGCCCTTGACCAAAATCGAACCCGGGACCCTTCAGTCCGCATGCCAATTCTCTATCCACTGAGCCAAACAGCTAGGGCAGGAAGATTTTTTTTGTCTATAAGTTTCTTTTTTCTTTTTTTATTGACTAAGGCTTTACATATGTCTCCTTTTCCCTCAATTGACACGTGCCCTTCCTCCTTCCTCCCCACCCCGCCAGCTATTCCCACCCTGGCCAAGCCTTCACCGCCCCAGTATCTGTGTTATGCTAATTGGTTATGCTAATATGCATACATACAAGTCCTTTGGTTGCTCTCTGACCCCCTCTCCCCTGCCATTTGTCTCTGGATCTATTCTTGTTCATCAAATTATGTTGATCATTATGTCCCATATATAAGTGAGAACATGTGATATTTATCTTTCTCTGACTGGCTTATTTTGCTTAGTATAATACTCTTCAGTTCCATCCATGCTGTTGCAAATGATAAAAGTTCCCTTTTTACCATAGTGTAGTATTCCATTGTGTAGATGTACTAACAGTTTTCTAATCCGCTCATCTGCTGATCGTCGGCCATGCCAGGCTTAGGGATGCCATTTGTGCACAAATTTCATGCACCGAGCCTCTAGTCATATATAAAATAAGATCAGAACCCGGACATGATGCTCATTCTCTGGAAGAGACTCTGCTGAGCCAGCACCCCTGTGAATAAAACAGTTCTTTTCTGAATCTCTGAGTGCATATAGTTTGTTGCTTTCTGCCAGCCTGATTTCTGCCTTAACATTTGGTTCCGTGACCAGAAATTAACAGCCATGCTGGCCCTTTGAGTCACCACTGTCAGAAGCCAGCAGAGGAGCTGCTAATTTCAGGTCCCTGTGACAGATAGGAAGGCACACCACCACTGCTGTGTTCAAACAAACTCCAGGGAGGACAGAATACTCTGCTAGGACCAGGATATCAGACCATTAAGTATCCCTGGGGACCCAGGACCGAGTTCAGGCAGAAGGGAAGCTTGATCACCTCCAGAGCAGCGTGGTCACTGCATAGGATAAGGGACTTCTGGGGTGGGAGATTTGAACTCTGTGTGAATCTGTATATAAGTGTGTGTAAGTGACCATGCTCCACAGCATTAGTTACTGAGCCTGAGAGAGTCCCAACCTCTGTTTCCTAAGCCTGGCATGGCCGACGATCAGGGCCATTTTGCCCAGTCCTGATTGGAGTCTGCTGGCTACTGGAAGGGGCCTGTTGGATGAGGCCTGCTGGATGGGGGAGGGACCGCGGGAGATTGGCTGTGGGAGCGCACTGACCACCAGGGGGCAGCTCTTGCATTGAGCATCCAGCCCCTGGTGGTCAGTGTGTGTCATAGTGTCTGGTCAACCAGTCATTCCGGTCGTTTGGTTGTAAAGGTCACTTAGGCTTTTATATATATAGATAGGCAAGGGGGGTGGCGATAGGGTGGTCCTCAGCTTCTGATACTGGTGATATGACTACTGACAAGGCTTGTCCTTATCCATCCTCTCCAGACGGCAATTTCTCTTTTGGTCCTCCTGCCCATAATAAAAGATTATTAGTGACTTGGGGCCCGGTGCACAAAAATTTGTGCACTCAGGAGGTCCCTCAACCCGGTCTGTGCCCTCTCGCAGTCTGGGACCCCTCTGGGGATGTCCACCGGCAGGCGTGCCTGACCAACCTGGGTGAGGGGCTGATGGCTGTTTGCAGGCTGTACAAGCCCCCCAGTGGGAACCCTGACCCCATGGGGGTGTGGCCAGCCTGGGTGAGGGGCTGAGGGCTGTTTACAGGCTGCCCACAGCCGCTTCAGGTTTTAGGTCCCTACTGGGGTACCTGGCCAGCCTGGGTGAGGGGCTGATGGCTGTTTGCACACTGGCCAAGCCCCCCCAGTGGGGTCCCTCACCCCATGGGGGTGTGGCCAGCCTGGGTGAGGGGCTGAGGGCTGTTTACAGGCTGCCCACAGCCCCTTCAGGTTTTGGGTCCCAACTGGGGTACCTGGCCAGCCTGGGTGAGGGGCTGATGGCTGTTTGCAGGCTGCCCACAATCCCTTCAGGTTTTGGGTCCCTACTGGGATACCTGGCCAGGCTGGGTGAGGGGCTAATGGCTGTTTGCAGGCTGGCCAATAACGTCCCCCATAACGTCCCTCACCCCATTGGGGTGTGGCCAGTGTGGGTGACAGGCTGATTGGAGCTTTCAGGCTTTCAGGCTTCCCACAGCTCTCATTGACCCAGGGCTGGCTGGAAGCAGGTTCTGGGTTTTGTTTATCTTCTATAATTGACGCACTGTTCCTTTAAGCTAAGGCCTAGTAACGAAACCTCCTCAGTTTCACCTCGAGCTTCTATAATAAGACATTGTTACCCTTAGTAATCAGGCCAGATCTGCTGTTTCCTTCAGCTCCCAAGGATTCTATGATTGATACTTTATTGCAAGTATGTTTTGCCTTGAGCCAGGATAAGCGGAGCCGCCGCAGTTTCAGTTTCACTCCTGCTGCAATGGAAGCTGCTGTTTACTCAGGTCCGTGAGTGGTGGCCTCCATGTTGGCTGGGTTAATTTGCATACAGTCGCTCTGATTGGCTGGTGGGTGTGGCTTACCCTTCCCGAAGAGAAGGTTAATTTTAATATTATGCTTTTACTAGGGGCCCGGTGCACAAAAATTTGTGCACTTGGCGAGGGGAGGAGGGGGTCCCTCATCCTGGCCTGTGCCTTCTCACAGTCTGGGACCCCTGGGGGGGAGATGTCCACCTGCTGGCATGCATGGCCAGTCTGGGTGAGGGGCTGAGGGCTGTTTTCAAGCTGGCCACAGCCCCCTCAGGGTTCGTGCACTGGGGGGTGGGATGGCTGGTGAGTGCAGGCGTGGACGTTTCCAGCCGGGTGGCCTACCATTGCACATACCTGATGGGCCTCCACCACTGAGGGGACACACCTGGTGCAGAGCTGGGTGGCAGGCCAGGGGGTGGACGCTGGTGCATGGTCCCTTGGGGGGGCCATGCTACTGAGCGGACACACGGGGGTGGAGCCAGGCACACACTCACACACGCCCCATGGAGGCCCCTGGGGTGGAGGCAGGTGGCTGGACCTGTGGCAGAGGCTCTGCGCGGGGGCAGAGGATGCTCAGGCATGACCCCGAGGGGGTACCCACCTCAAGCCCCCGCCACTGAGCCTCTGAGGTCACGTGGGCCCAATTGCTCTATTCCCAGGCCTTGCAGGGCCGGGCTGGGCTGCCAGCTCCTGGCCTTGTGGCTGCTCACCACTGTCTGGAACCACCGTGGGCACGATTGCTCTATTGCCAGCCCCAGCCGAGGGCCGGGCCGGCTCTCACCCAAGGCTGCCCAGAACCAACCACTGGTGCGATCGCTCTATTCCTAGGCCCAGGCTGCAGGTCCGGGGTCTGGGCAGCCAGCTCCCGGCCCTGCTGCCAACCACCACTGCCCTGAATTGACTTCCAGGGCACACACAGGCGGAGGCCAAGCCTCCGCCCTTGCGTGCGCCGGCCCAATTGCTCTATTGCCAGCCCCGGCCGCAGAACCGGGGTCCTGGGAGGCCGCTGGGCCCTGCAGCCGCCACCACTGTCTGGAACTGACCGCCAGAGCACGCAAGGGCAGAGGCCAGGCCTCTGCCCTTCCATGCGCTGGCCCGATCGCTCTATTGCCAGCCCCGGCCGCAGAACTGGGGGCCTGGGAGGCCGCCCGGCCCTGCAGCCGCCGCCACTGTCCAGAACCGACCGCCAGAGCATGCAAGGTCAGAGGCCAGGCCTCTGCCCTTGCGCGCCCCTGCGCGCGATTGCTCCATTGCCAGCCCAGGCCTCCGCCATCTTGGCTGGGCTAATTTGCATACCATTGTTCTAATTGGCTGTTGGGCGTCCTGAAGAAACGGTTAATTTTACTATTTCGCTTTTATTAGTTTAGATTAGTTTAGATAGCCTTAAAGTTTGACCCACCAAACTTTTATTTACTAACCATCTGTTCTTCTTATCATCCTGCAATGACACTTTGAAGCCCACAATTAACTTATCCCTAGCTCAGACTGACTTATATACCTAGATCCCCTCCTTCTATCTCTGAACCTCTTGTGGATTTGAGGTCTTTGACTCTGTCATGTATGCAGAATTCTGGTATATATTAAATTTGGTTGTTTTTATCTTGCTAATCTGTCTGATATCTACTTGATTATTAAACCAGCTGAAAGAAACTTGAGGATAGTGGAAAATTTTCCTCTCCAACACATACATCAACTCACTTATTCTTCACAACAACTTTGGCAGCATCACGGATTATTATTAACAAAATTCCAAAAGTAATTCAGAGTTTTATTCATATACTAGACGCCTGATGCACAAAATTCATGTAAGGGGCTCAGCCCTCTCAGCCCTGGCCGGCCCTTGCAGCCTCTTGTGGCCTCAGC